>NQII01000179.1:686516-858190 GCA_002778355.1 Clitarchus hookeri | reverse complement strand
CAGCTAACCCCCTTGCGCCGCGCTCTCCACACAGCAAGGGTTCAGAAGGGGGTGGGAGGTTCGGTGCCCGGTCATGTGCTTAGCGTGACTGACTCGCGTTTCTGATCTCGCCAACTTACCACTCGTAACGAATTCACTGCGGGTTTTTCATATTTACTCCAGGTACGTACCACTGGAGTACTTTCAACCTTATGACCTGGCAGCACCAATATATTGATTTATTCTACATTCTGCGGAAACATTAGAGCCTTTGTTGTTGGTGACGTGACACCAGTACCAGCATAATCAGTCGACTATATGGCCGTTGCTGGATCACTGCAGTTTTGTAGCTGTGCCATCATCCAGCAACAGACACCTCTCACTGGTTCACCTGTGTAAGCTGGGCTTGCGGCAAATATACCAGCAACGGGCACTAAACTAGTAATTGGCGCTTTCAAAATGACGCCTTGCGAGACAGCAATTAGCTCATTTTCCTGGCTGAGGATGACATCCCACCTTAAGGAGGTGAATTCTGGATTCAGGCGGTAAATTCCAAACTCTTATTGCCAGAACACAAAAAAAAAAATATAATCCTCACCTATATATGTGTATATGTTATTTACAGTTACTCATTTAATGCAAACGCTTATAAGATACTAAAAAACTATAAGTATGGAAAGTCAGGAATTTTGAATATATCAATGAAGGATTTACATAAAATTCGTTTCAAACGGAGCTGAAAAACTGAGAAAACCATTACCTGTGCAGTCGGCCGAGCTTAAACACGTGACCTCCCAAATGCAACTGAGGTGCGCTTCTGTATTATCTCGCACAGTCGCTTAAACACGAGTTATTATTAAGTCCTACCTCGAGTAAGGCTATGACCAGAGATTCTAGCGTTATAATTTGAAGATAAGATAGCCGTTAAGTAAGTATACGTTTGTTCATCTTGTGTCAGCGAACCTCTGCATATTCCATACGCCCTACATTACTCTGAACCGACAGCAAATATATAACACCTGGGAAACACAATTATATATGATGTGGCCGAAAGGACTATAAGAATGAGTTATNACCGACAGCAAATATATAACACCTGGGAAACACAATTATATATGATGTGGCCGAAAGGACTATAAGAATGAGTTATGACTGTAGCAGTAGTCCTTGAACAAGTGAGCTATTTTCAATTGATCAGAGGACTGTGGGGCCAAGTTTCGTGCCCTNGACTGTAGCAGTAGTCCTTGAACAAGTGAGCTATTTTCAATTGATCAGAGGACTGTGGGGCCAAGTTTCGTGCCCTAACGCGAAAAGCTGCAGACTTAAATTGTGACAGTTATGAACAAAACGTTCTTTTGGTGTAAAAAAATTTGTAATTTTTACTGAGGAAGTGTTTGTAATTTTACAAATGTTTGTAACAGTACAAAAATGTATCTTGTAAAATTAATCGTTTGTAGAACTACAAGATTTTTATTTGTAATAGACCTCAAGAAATGTTTGTACTATACTGACCCGTATCCACGAGCTCAAGCAAAATGTCGGACACTCTAACAACGTAGTGCAAAAACTAAGGGTGATGTAAAGTGTAGTTGCGTGCAAGAAGAAATGTAGTGCAAGTTCGAATTATGTGAAACACTTAAAACAACTTAAATTCTCATAATAAAATGACAATTTTNGAAGAAATGTAGTGCAAGTTCGAATTATGTGAAACACTTAAAACAACTTAAATTCTCATAATAAAATGACAATTTTAAACACACGTGATGCCATTGCTCATTAACTGTTAATATTTCGTATCTACGCAGATCTCTTAAAATGAAAAATAAAAAAATGCATATTTCAATCATCTTTACCAAACTACTTCATTATTTTTTTATATTTACTACTATATCGTTAATCTTGTAAGTTGAGTTGGTTGTGTGATTAAGGGTGTAGGATGATAATGCATGGGGAATACGTTATATTCCCCATTCTGACAAGCTGTATCTTTTTTTTTTCTTGAATTATATTTTGAAATAATTTTTTCCCTATCCTCTGTTATTAATTCACCACATTTGTTTTGGAAAAGAAAAATATATATGTCCACTTATCAATANGAAGAAATGTAGTGCAAGTTCGAATTATGTGAAACACTTAAAACAACTTAAATTCTCATAATAAAATGACAATTTTGAACACACGTGATGCCATTGCTCATTAACTGTTAATATTTCGTATCTACGCAGATCTCTTAAAATAAAAATAAAAAAATGCATATTTCAATCATCTTTACCAAACTACTTCATTATTTTTTTATATTTACTACTATATCGTTAATCTTGTAAGTTGAGTTGGTTGTGTGATTAAGGGTGTAGGATGATAATGCATGGGGAATACGTCATATTCCCCATTCTGACAAGCTGTATCTTTTTTTTTCTTGAATTATATTTTGAAATAATTTTTCCCTATCCTCTGTTATTAATTCACCACATTTGTTTTGGAAAAGAAAAATATATATGTCCACATATCAATAGNTTTTTCCCTATCCTCTGTTATTAATTCACCACATTTGTTTTGGAAAAGAAAAATATATATGTCCACATATCAATAGTGTAAATAAGCCTATAATCTGTGATATTACAAATATGTGTTTTACAGATTTTACAAGAAAACAGTTTGTAGTTCTACAAAGAATTTTCTTGGCAGCTGGGTTTCCAAGGATTTTTCTTGTAAAAGTACAAAAAAAAATTACAGTGTAAGAGCGGAATCACAAATAGCCCGGTCAAAATCGACATTCAAGGTTACAAAAATTCGCATAGAGCTAAAAATTGGTACGAATGTTGGGAACACCATTATACATGAAATGTGAAAAGTCCCCATCGATCCCACACCTGCAAAAAAATTTATTCAAGGTCAAAGTTCGCAAATATCGGTTTTTTGCATTTTTAAGCCAAACGGTAAGTTTTATCACACAAATAGGTCAGACAAAAATTTTATATCATGCAATTATCTATACAAATTGTTCTTACACCTTTTTTCCTAAGAGTCGCCATTTCTGAGATATAATCGTATCTTAATAGTTCTGTTATCTACAGCTGCATTTTTGCAAATATGTATTAATTCGTTTAATGTAAACTGACAATCATCGCTATTTTCAATGTATGTAAATATTTTTTCCATTGCGAGATTCGTAGCTTCATCTTGAGGACGATCGACTTTACCCCCAGTGGTCGGTATTAAGAAGGAATTATGATACTTAGCCTCAGCAGCAACTAAATCATAATCAAACCCAATTCAAGCAGTAACAGCTTTTGCCACATCAGAACGAGTCTGAACTACTTTCAGAATAGATTCTTTAAATGAAAGTGTAGTTACTTTGAAAATTATACGCCAAGCATCCAGTGCTTTTTTCTTCTCATACTCTTCATTCAATCCATTGCCGCAAAATAAGCAACATTGATTAAAACAAAAAGCTGATTCACTTACGCGTGCTCTAGTACGAGGAGAACTTATTGTAGATGTACTGGCTTGTTCTTCTTCGTGCTGTCTTTTAACTGCAGCAATAGTACTCTTTCGAGTGTACTTTTTACGACATTGCACATGAATTGTCACAGATTTCTGGTCTTTCAGGTATTCCGATAATTCATCACCTCTTTCAGTACTTGCATCAATTAATGTATTCATGCCACGATCAACAGTAACAATTTCACTCTCAGTCAAAGGTTTACTACAAATAAAGCACATTTGCGACATTNTCTGGTCTTTCAGGTATTCCGATAATTCATCAACTCTTTCAGTACTTGCATCAATTAATGTCTTCATGCCACGATCCACAGTAACAATTTCACTCTCAGTCAAAGGTTTACTACAAATAAAGCACATTTGCGACATTTTTTTTTAAAACTAAAAACGGCACAAACTTGGTAAGGAAATCTTAGCAATACTCACGTGTTTTCACTACGAAGGTACGTTCGAGACTAACAGTATTTAGTTTAGGCTTCGAAAAAGGAGCAAGTATACGACCGTTGCCACACGGACAGTGGAATAGGAGACAGATGTTGTTCAAGGTTATACTGGCGTATACAATGAGGGACTGGGTTTCTTTCGAGTTCATATTCTCAGAATTGTACTATTTTGTACGTATAAGTTACATAGACCAATATAAAAGTATTTTTACTTGTATTACGGCTCCAGTGATGTATATATGCGGCGTACTTGTGCATATTATGAAGAACACAACTTTTTCAACTTTTTGAATCGTTATATCTCAGAAAGGGTGACTCTTAGGAAAAAAGGTGTAAGAACAAGTTTTATAGATAATTGCATGTTCTAAAATGTTTGTCTGGCCTATTTTTATGATAAAACTTACCGTTTGACTGAAAAATTGCAAAAAAAACCCATATTTGCGAACTTTGACCTTGAATAAATTTTTTTGCAAATGTGGGATTGATGGGGACTTTTCACATTTCATTTATAATGGTGTTCCCAACATTCGTACCAATTTTTAGCTCTATGCGAATTTTTGTAAGCCTACCCCTATTTTTGAGCTAATTTGACCGGATTAAAAGTAATTTGGAAAACAGAGGGGAAACAACCTCTTATTCCGCTAACTCCAGCCGCAAACGCCAACAAAATTGCGTCTTTGACCAGAAACATGTATCAACGCCGTTCACCAATCAGCGCCTAGTAACCTACTTGTCAGCCGGCAGCCTAGCCAATAGGGTGACTTTCGCAGCACGCATGGTAGCCAGTCAGATACAAGACTCGTTCCCATAGACTCGTGCAACCAATCAAAGAATGGGAATGCCTACAAAAATGAAAGCGCCGCGAAATTTCGTCGCCGTGTATTTATCCACTTTGTAACGGAATCATGAAAAAACGTCAATTTCTATAGTAGTTGCAGGACTGTGGATTCTAGCTTGTTAACTCAACATGCCACGAAATGGCAGGGCCTACTATTATACGATCTGCAGTTTTGGGAACTTTAATAACTCAAACTGGCTACGACATCTAACATATTCCTATGTTTGGCAAGTGTGTATTTACTGTGCATTTTCTGTATTCGGAATATATGGTCCAGCGTAACATTCTAGGAGTACTTCAGCAAGGGAAACTCAGCATAAAATGACTTCAGTCTACGCCCCAGAGGAAATAAGTCAAAACTGGGGGAAAAAAAAACTCAAAATATAATTTATTAAATAATTATTATAAGGTGAAAATGTTATTCAATGAATAGAAATGTGTGGTGTTAGTTACAAAAAAAACTCATTCTTGTAATCAATGTGGTGATAATCTTATAGTTAATATGTATTTTCGCCACAAATAAATGTGTGCAGCCTGTAGTGGCAAACCCGTTTTATCCTCTCGACGTCAGCTGGACCTGAAGGAAGTCTTCCAGTATATGGATTAGCCGATCAGGTAATAGGCCTGTTTCCGAAGTATCATAAAGGCAATTTTGTGTATAAGGTGTTAGTTTAGGCTCCCTTTCTAGACTTCAAATGACTATACGCCTCTTCAACGTTTGTGATTGGCCTACTAAGGAGACTTAAAAAATTCCCGGTTTCTTTTGAGGACGAACCATGCCTTAAAAATGCTTACATTGACGTCACTTTCGCAATTAGTTGGTAACTTATTTGAGGCATCTTTCAAGACTCTGCAGCAATTATAAACGCGCAATAAAATGCAAGCTAAGCATAGTCTCCCACTGAGGTAAAACGTAGTCGACAAGTAGTTGGTATTTGTCTGAGTACCCAAATGACTGTTAAGTATAGCATAAACGTCACTGAAGCCACGAATATTTACGGTCTTTACCGTTTTTATATGTCATAGTCGGAAGATGTCTTTATGCTAAAGACTAACATTTAACACTTGTTTTGTATATTGTCAAACATTAAAGAAAAATGAAAAATTACCATGAACATAACACGATTTAACGAATAATGAGACACGAGCAGACTAGCAGGTCACGAGTTTTACCCCGATACAAATAAACGCAAGCCATACTTAAATTATTATATTTAATGTTTTTTAAATTTATTACTAACTGTAGAATTTCTAACTTTTACCGTAAGGTTTGTAGCTCAATCAATACTATGGAATTTTTTATACTAGCCTAATTTCCAGTGGAAAGGACAACATTTATAAGTATTTATTTTTTATTATTTTTAACTAGAGCACAATTTTCCTGGTAGGCCCTGAAGGACATAAATATTGCATGACTCGAATATTGCCTCAAGCTAACAGTTAATGTATATCGTGAATGCACTATAGCATCAACGCTCAACATTCCTATATTTGCAGACCGGTTTGTGAAATCATTTACATACTCTACTGTACATTGTAGGTTTTAAAAAAACTCAATTACAGTTAACGAAGCTTACTAGAAACCGTTTGACAATAAAGTCTCAGATAGCTAAACTTCTTATTACTAGAGACCTGAAGAATTCTCCAGTTCGGTATCCTTTGGACTAGACCCCACCTCATTGATTGTTCGCTGTCACAGCGGAAGGCGATAATTGAGGCTGCGATTTGCTGCATGTTTATTAGTTTATTATTGGCCTATGATTCAACAGGAGATCTCATATAACGCCTGGACCAATTGCAAAAGTAACATGAACATACGAGTTTTTGAATTCTAGCTTGGTGACGAAATGGAACCGCAAATTTTTCAAGAATCTACTAATTACTAGAGACCTGTAAAAATCGCGCTATATTTTGATACCGCGCTATACTTCACTGTCCATAATTACATGAACACAGTGTGTAAATTAGTTGGCTGCTGGCAACTTACACGTCGTCATTTACCCTGTGTGACTGATTTACTAAAGATTGCCTTGTCAACCGTTGAGCCTCTACTATTGGTTACACGCGTACTTGAGACTGGTCAACTTCCTAAACTGTAATGGCAGTTTTTAACCTATAGAGTGTATGGTAATAGTACTACGTATCAGACTGAAAACATGGGAATGTTTAGCATTGCTACTATACAAAATTGGGAACTTCCCTATGCATTTGACTCTTTCCTGAGCAACTGTAGGAAAGTTACCATGGATGTATGGGAAAATATTTTACCATATGCACTTTGTTACTGTACGTATACATTTATATGGCAAATTTACAAACAAATTCTTAGCGTGTAGAAGTTATCAGTTAATTGCGGAAGTCCAACGAGCATACAGCATCTTGGAGTTTAATCTGCAGCTGCAAAATAACGTGAGTTTTGCAGGCCACGACTTTTTACCAATGCATATACATATGCAGATTCTTTCAGTTGCAAAATTTTCAGCTAGTTATGAAATTGAATTTGCAACATTTTAATGTAACTAGTAACGTGTCTCCGATTTACTTGAGTCACTAACTGGGCAAATCACTTGAGGTGATCTGGTTTACAACTCTAGCAGAATAACGACATACTTGAATTTAGCAAGCTGCATCCTCAGGCACCCTTCGTGAACTAGGAATGTTACGTTAATAACCAATTATAATCTAATTGTAACTGATATTTTTTCATTATTACTTTAATTGGTCATATTTTTCAAGTGCCTCTCTCTCTCTCTCTCTCTCTCTCTCTCTCTCTCTCTCTCTGTGTCTCTCTTTGTGTGTGTCTGTGTATGTGAGTTAGCAGAGAGCACGTTTGAAAAATAGGTGGCTCATATCGTTAGGCGAATTACTCTAATTACAGTTGTTTACTAAATAAGGCTTCATTTATGACATGTGGTGCAGCTTCAATAAGCGTCAATTTGCGTGATTGGTTAGTTAGAAAAATTAGTCCTCTTTTGTGAAGGGGGAAAAAAATATTCCCTCGTTGTGTGCAGGTATTAATTTGGAACACATCAACTGATGTTATCTGGCACGTTAGATTCGTGCGGCGGAAGTGCAGAGGAAATTTGAGGCACATTTAAGAACATGTAATCCAAATCGGTTGCACTTAGGATATGCATTCTGTATTTGTGTCTTTGTTTGACTAACGAATGGGCATTCTAGATCTTATTCAATAATTTAGAATAGCGGAACGCTACATAGGGAAAATGTATTCAACACTCAAATGTCAATGTCCGTGGGTAGTAAGACTTCGACGTTTTGTTAGTTCTGTGGGTTGTAGTCTAGCACAGACTTGTTATAAGTTTACTTGTTCCTAACACTGTGAGGATACAGTTCCATTCCAAAGTCTGCTGCACATGATTTCCTCCTGGGAGGAGAGCGCTTGATTGGCAAGCTCTCCAACATACATAAAACTGCCCGCCTGCGAAAGTATTTCACACTCATACAAGACTTCGTTACGCCATGAAACAATCGCGCGAGTTTTCGCCGTCTCTCTGTTTACTGCTGCTATTATAGTCGAACTGCAGGAGAAGTAGTTACAATAATGACCACTGTATTTCCAGTTGTCGCCATCGTATTTTTCCCGACTGCACAGGATACGTTCCGTGCTATAGAGAAAACGTTCCTGATTAGCTAGTTGTCACAAGGGAAATAGCGAGTTAAAGGTTTTAGAAGCAAAGTTCTGTTACTTATTCAATATAACTTACAATGTATCGTGATCACTTAGGATTTGACAATTTTTTCTTCAGTTATGACATTTCTGGTTGATGGCCTCTAGTGTTCTTGTAAGATAATGTTACAAAGTTTGAGAATCCATGAAACTATACTGCTATATGCTCAGTCTTCAAAGACAAAGATTATATGTATAGTTTGAGCTACACTTGGGCGTATGCCACAGTGTTCTGCTGACTGCAGCGTCAGGTTGAATGCTGTGAACACATAACATGTAAGTATAGAGAGGTTAAACATACGCTTGTACCGTGAATTCCAGTCTTACACGCCAGCAAAACGACGTCACTGGCGGCAACATAACGAAACCTAGTAACTTACTCGCCTGTCGGCGGCCCAGGCAATACATACACTTTTGCAACACGCTGTAGCCAATCAGACTAACGGCCCGTTCCAGAGTCTCTCCCAGCCAATCAGCGAATGGGTGCGCCCACATCAAAGGAACCATTACGCCATCTCACTTCTGTATGCTTTCTTATAAGCTGTCCATGGTAAACTGAGCACTTTTGAAGGCCCTGCTTAATATATACTTGTTTGCACGTTGGTATTCTTCCACTATAGTACTATAGGGCAATGGGCCTCACAAACTTTATTTGTGCGTCGGTAGAGTGAAACGGTGAAATTAATAGAAAAGTAAATGTTTTACAAACGCGCTCATTTCTACACTCATACACATTAAAAAACAGAAATCAAAAGAAAATGTTTTCAGTATTCACAAATTCTCATCTAATAGTTTTAATTCAACGTTAAAACACGGAAATACTTTTCCTCTGTCATTACCAACTTAACAGGATCCATGCCAATCAGTATTCCCGATCAGATATATGCAGGTAGGGGCAGTTACATTTTCCAAAGGTCGATTTCAAAATTGCTCACTCAATCGTGAACAGCCTTTATTCTGTGATACAGTAAAGTTATGTAAAACAACTTCTTATCTATAAAATACATGTCTTAAAAAACATACAAACATAACAAACGTCCTCGTCACAGACTGAGTATGATCAAATTTCGGGGGCACGTGCAGGATACAAAAAAACCGGCCTATGTATTTTTTTTTAATGCTGGTATTATCTTCACTGTACAGTGCAAGCTCACGTGATATTTGTTTAGTTTTATCAAATCCATTTAATAGGGAAACTATTATTTTTAATTGAGCACGACAGTGCGAGGCCTATGGCGTTTTTGGTTAGCCATGGAACGCGAGCAGCGAGAGGNGGGGGGGGGGATAAGAGAGAAGTTTGAAATCGACGTCCATCGTAATTGTCCTCTCCCCGCCTTTTCCCGCAATTAACATTATCAGATGACGTTATCCGCGCCCCACTTCCGCGATTAATTTAGCCGGCGCGTCATTATGTCAGCTGCCTGTGGGGACGCATGTTCTTAACTGCCAGTTAACGGGACTTTCGCGCCTATCTCACTCTATCGCCACGAGAATTAGGAGAGAAGAGCCCTGCTCACAAAACTGCTTACATCACTCTGACGATCATCTTTAGGGTCCCATTCTTGTTTTTTCGGAAGAGTTGTTTCGACAGTAGGTACATAATACGTACTACACGACAGCAATGTAAAAGAAATATTAACAGAGGGCCTATTAAAAAAAATTAAGACAATTCATTACTGGAGACATTAGAAGATTTCAGTCTTGTACTCACTTTTTAGCCAGTTAACTGACCGTTGGTTTTAACTTCAGTTGGATATCAGTTCAGGCATTCAAAATGTTAACCGTCTGGTTTTGTCTCAAAGTCCTCTAAAAAGCATGTCAGTGGGCCAATTATGCATTTGAATAAAACACACAGCTATGTTCATAATAAATTACATCGTAACATCAGTATACAACTATTCCATTAACGATTATAATGAAAAAGATCATTCTATTTTTATGTTTACATTCTTTTCAATAGTAATCGATAAAGTTATTTTTCAGCCCTCTTGAATTCTGTGTCTCTTGAATTTGGTTAATTAGGAAATTGTTGCAATCTGAATAAAAATATTTCTCGCTTTATTTACTATTGTCGTCACTGAAATTTTTGAGAAAAATTATTATTTTAAAAACATTGCACATCTTACAGGTGAGTAATGAAATAACACGTGAGAGCAACACGATATAAGCCAGAGAAGTAGTCGGGGGAGAGATAAATCGATGGGTACTGTAGTTTTGCTAAACTTGATCATGACATCCGCAGGAGAGTGCCAAACCAATTGCAGTTCGTTTTCAAGCACAAGAAGAAATTTTATGTGCGTAGTGAATCCTCTTGGGGCAAAGTGGAAGTCAGAGTTTGTAATGTCTACTGTCGCAGTGATGGAATGTGCTGATAATGAGTTCCGAAGTGCCTGTGTGCTGACAATGTTCTCGCAAATGTTTAGTCTACGTCGGGAATCGCTGGAAGCGTCGCCAGTCTGATTTACTCGCCACATTAGCTATCACTGCCTCAGAGAACCCTCGTAAGATTTACCTCCTCTCTCCCTCATTTATTTGTCACTGCAGGTGTTGCAAATTAATGCAAATAAGCTATATAGTCTGTTCGCGGTTTCTTCACACTTTCTGAATCAAACCTTAGAAAATTGTCCCATGCATGGCGTTTCGCAAATATGTCAAGTATCACAAGCGTTTTTTACATGAGTTAACATAAAAATACCTTATTTTTATTACATTGAACTTCTACTTATATTTCATCTATAAATTATAATATTTTATTAATGATTAATATGAATAAAAACAGGAACAAAATACGTGTATTGGCAATGCCTAGTAAGAAATAGTTCTTATGAAAAATATCATTAGACTGAGTGCGCGCGAATACGGTGCGCTATCCATTTGGTGTAATCTTCTAGACTTAGATGGGGTTATTTCTACTACAGGTTAGAAAGATCAATGTTAAAAGTTTGGCAAAGGGAAAATTTTTGCTAGTAGATAAGCGCTAGTGTCGGTAAGGAACCAGATTTTCTCTATTTTCTACTTTAAAAATCAGGATGATAGTAATAGTCATAAATCAAATATAAAATTACTTCGTAACCAACTAAAAAAAAATTTTCTATTATTCACCTAGTACAAAATTTTAATTGAAAGTATCATTTTGGAACACTGCAGATCTAGCGGCAGAAATTTCCCCTGTGCCAAACTCTCCCATAAGAAATCTCGTTTTGTTCCTAGCCTGAGTAGAATAAAACTTAACTCTGTTAGCTTTGTTTGCATGAGGCGGGTGAATATCCTGGAAGTTTAACTTTAGCAGGGCTTCAGATAGTTGGAAGTACGTAACCGTGTATGGAGTATACAGATTTATCCTGAACTCCAGGTACCAACTTTGTTACACGATTCGTTAGGGTTTAAAACATAATACAACCCATGACCTAACGTGATTGTTAAGGGAGAGACTCACCCTTAAAAGTTAGGAACCAGCACTTTGATGTGCGCGCATATTTACTAGTAGTTCCAACAAGCTGAAAGTAACCCGTTTCCCGTCTGTACACTCCGCTACACGAGCACCAGTTCGATTGGTTTGTGCAAGTACACTCATTAGCGTCCTACTGGTTAAAATTACGCACTCATAGAAATGTTTGTTTCAGCCAACATTATATTTGTTTGTACACGGCCAAAAATATATTTAGTTGCCCCAACAAAATATTTTGTTGGTCAAACAAAATTTGAAAAGCAGCAGAATTAATTTTGTTCATCTAACAAAATATACGCTTGAATAAACCAAACCTCTGTCTAAGGAAATTAGACCGTCTACAAAATATTTAGTTGAATGAACTGTATAAACTTGTTCGGACACTCATTTTATTGCTTTTGCATGTGGGAATCAAGCTAGACGATGCAGCTGGTAGGTGGGTTTTCTCGGGGATCTCCCGTTTCCCCAGCCGTTTCATTCCGACACTGTTCCATACTCACCTCACTTCACACTCATCGGCTCTCAAGAACACGGTGTTAAGAGCTGCCCAGCTCCCTTCACTCAATTGATCGCCTTCGTTCGAAAATACAGCTCAAGAGTTTGTTTGTAATTTTATTTGAGAATTATGATAGCATCAGTATTTCTTAGTACAATTATTGATGCTCAAATTCAAAATTAAACTAAAAAGTAAAGCTGTAAAACTTGAAATACTTATTTACGCACGTTTTCCATTATTTGAAACGTATTTGTATAAACACATTCCAACGCCATCGGTAGTCACTTTAGCTGAGATTGCTAAGGCGTTGAACTTAAGCGCAAACATTCTCGGTTGGAATCACGACAGTGCTTGAATTTTTTAACTAACCGAAGCTGTTTAATATACGTGGAGCTAAATAAATCTTTAGTTGCATCAACCAAATCTTATTTTGGGGAAACCAAATAAGAACAACAAAATAATTTTGTTTCAGTAACAAAATATATTATTGCCCCTATACAAACATTTCATTTGGTTGCGCCAAGCAAACTTTGTTTTATTCAACAAAACCTTTTTCTCAGTGCACCGGACATGCGCACCATACTTACAAATCCCATTATTTGCTGGCCGTCAGTCGGTCGATGAGTAGGCGAGCTGACTGTGTCTCGATTACAGTGACTTGTCATGTGTAACACGATGCGCAGTCCATCATATCCATTATTATAAACACAACCGAGTGTTTTAGACTTACAATTGATGGTTTATAGTGTCCATACAAGATCATCATAACAACTAGCGAAGCAATGTAATCATATCCGTGAGAGTTTTGTCGTAAAAGGAAGAGAAATCGTCATATATAGTTGCCCGAGCTAAGTCCTCAAAGTTCTAAAATTAGTTATTTACAAAATGCCACAAACCACACGAAACGAAACAACGAAAATAGTGTCAGCCTGATTTGATATCTGTCAACTGTGAACATTTTGTGGGTAATAACATCTCCTGTCAATGGGAAACTAAAGGAGTGCTATGTAACTAATCAACAAAAATTTATTTCCAGAGAATTTGAACGATTATTATAACGACGTAATAACGTGTACATTAAACGAACACACTGTGGTTCTCGAGAAAATATGAAACGTTTGAAAAAGTGCCGTTAGCTAGGTACCCAACCTGTTTTACCGAGCCGGTCGTTTAAATATAATTTCCTATTGGTGAGTGATATCATTGTCCACCAAATGTTCACAGATGGCAGATATCATATCAGGCTATAGGATGTTCATGGTTAATTGAGAACTTTTCAAATCAATCTTTGAAAAATGTCACTGCCCCTATGTGCATATATTTTAACGGGTACACTGGCTGGGATGCGCCCAGTACAGTTGGTAACGACTGCGGGAAAGTAATTCCATGTCCTAAAGTTGAATTAAAATTGTTTAGGTAAACGTTTGTGAATACTGAAATTATATCTTTTTACTTTCCCTTTTTTCTTCACACTTATACATGAAATAATTAGCATATTTTAAAATATTTACTTTTGTAATAATTTCACATTTTCACTTGACGGACGCATTAATGAAGTTATAAGGTCCGCACCAATGTCAATTGTACATATGGTTAGGATTTGAAATGTTTCTTGTGTAAGGTACTGATCATAAATCTCCTTCCTGTTCAAACACGCCCATACGTCCATGACTTCGACACCGGGTATTAAAGTGTTACGGTACCTTAATCATGCGCCTTCACTCAACGAAACTTATCACAAGACTCTGCTGTTTTACAATGGAACAATAAACGCGTATTTACTGACCTGTAAGCATTTATTTGCCCCGTATTTGGTTCCTCGCTGACTTCATGGATTGCAGGTGAATAGCATTTTTCTGTTGCGTTTTATAACTAGCTCAAAGTGTTTCGTGGTGCAATTGTAGACTTATCACAAACGTGGATTTGTTTAAAATTTACGCATTCAGTGAATCGCTTTTGTAAGAGTGCTATTACGCAATGTGGAAATACACAGGAGTGTAATAGGAATACGGGCCTTCAGTGGTGTAACAGAGTACTCCACCAAGAAGGACTGGGTTCGATTTCCAGCGGAGTCACCCGGATTTTTGCATGTGGGAACGAGGCGGATCTTGCCATTGGCTGGCGGGTCTTCTTGGGGTACTCCCTTTTCACCCACCTACTATCGATATACCACCCACCATACCTACCAAACATTTCAACCATACCATCAAGATAATATATCATAACCTTTGCATATATTATAATGCATATTCAAAATGATTGCTTCTTATAAATTGTGTAACACACCAATCATATCGCAGCAGTTTGGAGGACCGTCCTTTCGTACTGCTACTATTTACACACATTCTGTTATCTCTAAAAAGTCTTGCCACAACAGTAACAAAGTTTTACCTACTAATGATAGGATGATCGAGTAAGCTGTGCATATAGACATGCTCACTACTAGATTTCAATGCACGCATCAAGCACCTTCTTGCTATCCCTCGCAACATCGGTTTTGGAAGCCAGTTTGGCCGTTAACATATTCACACGTGCGAAGGTCATTGTACCCCTTCCCCTGCGGTGTCCTACGGACGTCGCCTGTCTCGTGCGCCTGTCGTTAGAGCGTGAGTGGTTACAAGGCTAGACAGCTTAATTTTTTTAATTAATCAATTTTTTTCGTACAAAAGTAAGAACAAATTGTATAAAGTAGATATTTATAAAATATCTATAGAATTTATTTTTAAAAATAAAGTTTTAAAATAAGAATATTTTGTACAAGGGCCTACCCGAAATTCACTATCGCATTAACAGTTAAAAGTGTAATTGCAGAGGGGTCCGGCCTACCGTACGTTTGAGTTTGTGGAAAATAATTTAGATCTTAATAATTCAATGTTTTTATATACCTTCTCGTATATGGAAAATTACACCTTTAAAGTCGTAAATATATATAAACACTGGTGGTTCGCACACTCTAGCAGGCGTCGTGCTAGTGGGGTTTTTATGCGAACAGAGGTTTATTTATAGGAAAATCAATAAAAATTCGAAGCAGTAAAATGTATTTATTTAAGTTTTTACACATTTTTTATAATTTGTTTTGCGTTCAGGTTTTTCTGAGTGGGGATACACATGTCCCGAAGGGGCAGGCCAAATTTATTTAATTTTTATTAATTTTTTTTATTTAATGGAATTATAATTTGCAGCCACACTCTAAACGGATATAATAATTGACAATCGAAGGTGACAGGTCGATACTTTTCAATTTAAAAACATGAACGAGGCTACCGGCCACGTCTGTGACGTCATACAAGCCTACTTCTTACTTTATATATAAACTATAAGTCATAGCTCGGTTTAATAAAAAATTAGATACTTTTATGTTAACAGAAGTATAAAACGCTTGTGATACATGACAAATATATAAAAACTACCAAACATTTCGGGGTAATTTTCCAAGGTTTGATTACTAAACTGTGAAGAAACCGCGAATATACTGTACAGTATAATTAACCTAACTGGAAGCCAGTTTTAAGCCAGACCAGGTAGCTCGAGATCCGGCACTTTGTTTCTTATAGCCTTGTTACTGCCTCAGAATTATTCAGATTCCAAGTGACGCGTAACGAAACGCTATCCAATTGCAAAAGTAGTTTGTATGTACAGACGTTATATTTCAAACATGTCATCAAATGAATATACGAAATTTTCCTTTCCTAGCAATTACACTGAAGACCCAAAAAAACTGGTATAGTCGTGCGTATGCAAATAACAGAGGCATGGAATCAAACAGAGTAAAGCGATGCGGTCGGCAGCTAGATCGGTTACTGCTGCTACAATGGCAGGTTATCAAGATTTAAGTGAGTTTGAACGTAGTGTTATATTCGGCGCACGAGAGATGGGACATAGCATCTCAAAGGTAGCGATAACATTTGGATGTTCGGGTACGACCATTTCACGAGTGTACCGTGAATATCGGGAATCCGGTAAAACATCACATCTTCGACATCGCTGGGGCCGGAAAAAGATCGTGAAAGAATGGGACAAACGACGACTGACGAGAATCATTGGCACAGATTGGATTTGTGGACTGACCTGCAGGATTCATGGTGTGAATTGCCTCCTGCATACCTTCAGACATTAGTCGAGTCCATGCCACGTCGTCTTGCGGCACTTCTGCGTGCTTGGGAGGCCCTACACGATATTAGGCAGATGTACCAGTTTTTTTTTTTTGCTCTTCAGTATATATTCATGGACGACTACAAACTTGGCATGACGATAACATAAACTAATCAGGGTTTTCAAAGGTGCTTATTAATGAATGGAGGACGAAGTGGACTTGTCTACCCCTTGTTTCCTCACATCCCCAATCCCTGGCTGGAAATCTCTTCCCGTGCCAGAGACGGCGATAACTAATCAATCATTTTTGATAATGGGCTAGAAAGCCTCGGTGCACCGTGGAGAAAACACTCCCCTGTTTTACATAATAATTGAAAAAAAAATACTTTTCTTAAATATACGTCGCGCTCCCCGCGGCGCATGTTAATCCCCGCCGCCAAACGGTCCGCATTCCGCTCCGAGAAGTAACGAAACAAAATGACGGTATTCGTCTTGCGGAATGGCGATGAATAAATTTAACGTTAAACGAGTTTAATGTATGCCCGTCGCGGCACGACTGAGTACGTCGTGCGCGCGTATTTGCATGTCCGGGCTGTTTTCCAGTCCACTTATGCCCAATATCGGTATCATAATAATCCACTTTCCAAAAACTCTAGTTTTTCCCTTTTTTAGTAGGGAATAAGCTTTAATGCGTGTCTTTTTGCAGGGATACCAATCAGCAAGGGCTCGAATATTTTGCGATGTAGAGAGAGAGAGAGAGAGAGAGAGAGAGAGATAGAGAGAGAGGGTGAGAAATTTCGCGGATCCATTGTGGACGAGCTGGACTTTATATACGCTGCAAGTCTGAAATAGTGAAAATGGAGCAAAATCAGCGAAAACTAGTGAAAATGGCTCCACTTGAAATCAGTTGCAGCTTACTTATTTTTGCAGTGGCTGAATTTGAAATATTTAAAATTCGCTTCGTGGCACAGTAAAATAACGGATGCCTGTGAACAGGTTAGGTTTTAAACAATGCAAAGCGGTTTTACCCTTTCAGGCACGTTATACTCTATTCGCGATATCGTAACACTTTTTAAATTAAACCTTTGACGTCTTTAGTTGTTTGCCTAGATATGTAATGTAACACAAGCGTTTAATACTTATGTTAAGATAAAAGTATATTATTTTGGATAAATTGAACATTCACTTATATTTTATCCATTAATTAAAACATTTCAATTGCAATTAATATGAATTAAACCAGAGAAAATATAAGTGTGTTGGTAATATCTATTAAGAAATAATTCTTATGAAGTATATTATTAAACTCAGTGCACACGAATGTGGTGCGTTATCCCTTTAGTGTAATTTTCTATACTGAGTTAAGTTTTGTTAGCATGAGGCGGAGCGATAGCCTTGAATTATAACTTTAGCAGGGCTTCAGGAAAATGTAACCGTGAATGGATTATGCTTTGGGTGTTGCACAAGAAGTGGATTTAACGGCTCACACTAGCAGGAAACGACATCCAATAAGCGAAATCTCTAAAGGGTGAAATACAACGTTCGTTGCTTTAGACTATGTTCTATAGTAGCACAAACCGATGCTGCCAATAACATCAAACACAAACGCATTTTTATTGCTCCCGACATACAATACATGACAGAGTATTATGATGGCATTAGTACAATTCGAAACAAAAAATGTGTGCGTTGCAACGCCTGAAATTACATTTTAAACGCTTGAAAGAGTTAGATGCATAATACACATGCATTACCGAAGCATGAATTATTTTAAGTGGTGAAGCGATTACTGTTCGTTTGTCACTGCATATTTTTCTCATTTTTAAGTAGGTGAACAGAGTAAAGAGTTGAGTGGTTACATTGCGAACGCGAGATGTACTATTAGTTTTGGGTGGAGGTACAATCCCATCAACGTTCAAAATTATTCATTGACTATATTTTAAATGTATAAAGTTACTATAAGCAAAAATACTGTGTATATGATGTATTGTGTAATACATTGTTAAAGCCTCCTTCTCAGGCACGAATGAACGAAAATAAATAAATAAAAGTTCTTCTCATGTCGTAACTCCAGACATGAAAATGAATACCACAACGTGTGAAACTGACTCTCCGTTCTTTCTATTAATTGGCCAGTCTGAAACAGCCTCTTAACTGACTTTCAGTGACTAGTATTTTACTAATATCACTGATTTGGGTTTAAAATGTGCACGTGTACATGACAGTTCCTTCTGCCAGTCCTGCGCAACTCTCAGTCAACAGTAACCTGCACGAATCCAATACCCCGAGTCCGGGGTAAAGCTGGCAACTCACTGGGGTAGCAGAAATAACACTATGTAGACGAAGGGCTGAGTATGCTGGCGACTGGTTGTCCCGAGTGTTATACTTTGTTAACGGCCTAAACTTCAACTTCGCTTCTACAAGTGGCAGAATTTAGCGCGCTTCCTCTGACCCTGTTTTAATGAAACTATAATATATTCAAGCTATTTATTGGCACATTAAGATGTACACTTGCGTAACAATAAAAGTGTATTCTAACGTGGTGGTATTCCAGTTGTACGGAGTATAAATTTGGGAAACGTTTTTTTGAAAATCTTTTGCCGCAAATACATATTTTTTTCCATATTATTCGAAAAAAAACTCCCCATTTTTACAACGGTCTTAAATATTTATTATGATAACAAATAATCTGTTTTTGTTATTCGATAACATAAGTTTGAATACTTTTTCTTATTTATCTAATTATTCTATTTGTCTTGTTAAGAGTGCAATG
Source organism: Clitarchus hookeri (assembly GCA_002778355.1). Lineage (NCBI taxonomy): Eukaryota > Metazoa > Arthropoda > Insecta > Phasmatodea > Phasmatidae > Clitarchus > Clitarchus hookeri. The sequence goes on along the minus strand of NQII01000179.1, from coordinate 838,932 downwards.
TTATCATTAAAGAAAAGAGCGAGCTAGAAACAGAGAACTGAGAGAAACAGAGAGAGAATGAGAGAGATAGAGTGTGCGGAGGTGTGTACGTAAATATGCATCCGCTCGTTTTCTTCACAATTATTACCAATACCAAGATTGGTTAAGTGTAATCGCATATGTAATATCTACGTGCATCTTCCAATCTTGTGATTTCATACCAGGTTTAAAAGGTTGTGACAAATCCTTTAATATCCTGTAAAGTTTGATATATACGTGCAACTTTCTGCAGGCATTTATTATTTTAATTTGCACCTTATATTAATCTCGAAGTATTTTCTGAGTGTTTTTATTCAACGGAGCATATTTTAATCTACACAGGACTTTCGATATAACCACAATAAATAATAATGGTACTAAAATTAATAAAATAAAACTTTTATGTGAGGCAATGAATTTAAAACAAGCACGCAAGTTGGTGTATATCATAAAAATTATTTCCAGTAAAATATAGTCTAGCGGCTAGCTACAAGCAATACTGATAAACTTAAAGTAGTTAAAGCTGACTAAATCTGGAGATGCAATAGTACTTTTCGGTTTATTTGGACTAAAAGAAGTCTATATACACTGTTATGGAGGAAATTTTCTTGCAGCATTCTCTATATATATATTGTATAGTGTATACATAACAGTGGAAATAAGACAGTCAAGTTCTATATATATTCAGTCATACCACTATATTAAAATTTTAAAAATAAGCACATTAATATCCACCTGTCAACAGAATGACTCAAAAGAAAACTGGTTACGGGGGTAGCAGATGATGTGTTAATGATGGCGACTGCAGTGTGCAGTGAACTGTGAAGTCAAACCGTGAAGTCAAACCGTAAAGTCATACGAGATCACGAAATTTCGCGTTATCGACTCATAAAAGCATAATTCCAAATTCACGTAAACAGTCGCAATCCATTACTTATTTCTTATTGCAGGTTTGTTATTGGCCCAGAGCCTTCAGGGTGCATCTTGTAAACTGTCAACCAACTGGAAAAGTAACTGGAAGGTGAATAATTAATTAATTCGAGATATTTTCCAATCCGTACTAAACTGGCATAGTTCGCTTGCAACAGTGTTTGATATGTAATTATATAAGAAAACGTGGCTGCCTAATGCCGGATTAGCCTGTTTTACATTCCCAATAGCAACCTACGTTTACCCAACGTTGGTACTTGGTTGTAAAGGCTGGTTATATGTTGAGATAGAGCGCACACATTAATACAACGTTGGGCCAACGGAAAATGCCAATAAAAATTCGCTACCACGAAAATGTTAAGAGATTACTTAAGCATCCTCCAAACAATGTCACTAAATCATAAAATGTCATTACCTATTGTAAGCGTATTTTTTTACTATAAATGGTTGGTTGACTGTTGGTAAAAAGTTGGTAAACATACTGTTGATTAATAGGTGTGTATTTTTCTGTTTAGTCAACGTTGGGTAAACCAACATTATATGTAAAATTACGGATCAACCTTAAACATGCCACTTTCTTGTATTATAATCTGAAGGTTCTTCATGACCTGAGATATTTCTCTTTAAAATATGTTCAGTGGGTTATATGCTATGTGAATGTTGGTAACACAACGGGTGGTAATGAATACTTCTTGTTAGTTTGGCTAACATTGTGTAACCAATATTATACCAGCAATGATAATTACCTTATTTCTTTAAAAAAAAGTGTATTCTAACGTGGTGGTATTCCAGTTGTAAGGAGCATAAATTTGGGAAACGTTTTTTTGAAAATCTTTTGCCGCAAATACATATTTTTTTCCATATTATTCGAAAAAAAANATTTGGGAAACGTTTTTTTGAAAATCTTTTGCCGCAAATACATATTTTTTTCCATATTATTCGAAAAAAAACTCCCATTTTTACAACGGTCTTAAATATTTATTATGATAACAAATAATCTGTTCTTGTTATTCGATAACATAAGTTTGAATACTTTTTCTTATTTATCTAATTAGTCTATTTGTCATGCAGTGCACCATTCTATGTTAAAAGTAAATATTTGTTGTTACCATTTTTTTCTTACATATAGCAAGCAGGGATTCAATTCAGAAAACAAATTCTGTAATTTTCGTTAAGTGATACTATTTTTGGTGTATAGAGATATAAAAATTGATATATACATTGCGACATCCGACAACATAAACATTCCGCAAGACTTGTGCATATTCTGCTACATACACTAATACTTATTAATCTCTAATTGTTTATATTGCTTTCTATACCCAAGTTCAGGAGTGGCCACACCCCCCACCCCTCGTTAACAACAGTTCACTCCATTCCCAAACATCATTCCTTCACAAGAACTCATAGTGGAAAGCTCTCTGGAAGGACAGTGGCCACATATCCATTCGGCAAAACCACAAAGCTCTTGTGTAACCAATTCAATAAAAAAAAGCACCCCGCTAATAAAAAAAATACAAAAAATTCCTTTATATATATCTTATCACACATCAAACTAACCAAACAATATTTAATAGTAAATAAAAATGTAAGATTATATCAGCACATTCATATTTATTACTTCCTTAAAACATCAAACGCTATATAAGAACACAGAATCACAAAATAATATACATATTGCCTACAAGTATGTGCAGAACTCGTAAAAAAATAAACATTACAGCGATAAATCGCTTTTACTCTTTTCCACATGTTTCACTTGTGCATACCGTTTTGAAAACAAATGACCACACAACATACACCGACGTACATCACTCTCAGGGTTCTTTGAACAATTTCTCCTCATGTGACGATACATATTACATTGTAAAGTAAATAACTTCCGATAAAAACGACACTGACATCCAGAAGCTGGCGAGATTTCCACCGCGTCAAGCTGCACGTGCTCAGTAAACACACTCTGACATTTATCGCAACATTGTTTATTTCTAACAGTTTTTCCCAAACAAATATTTTTTTTTGTCTTCTCTCAAATTGCGAATTAAAGTAAATTTCCTTTCTCAGTATACACACTTGTGTCGAGGTTTTTGTATTCTCTTCCAAAGTAGCTGGCGGCGACGAATTTGGAGACGTATTCGAAGTAGTTGTTGCTGTTAAGGAAAAATTGCAAATAATCACATGCTTCCTTAGCGCATCGTCATTCTTAAACAAACGAAGACATAGTGTATAACGATATAGATTCAATTTAGGACTCCTGGAACACACTCATTTCATGTTGCCACACAAAACGAAATGTGGTAAATGTTGGACCACAGAAATGGCATGCATGCTTTATTCCCGTTCGAGCACTACCTCTACATACCGCTGAATGCTTTGTTAATGTGAAATTTCTCGTAAAGGAACGACCACACTCTGTGCAGCAATATCTAATACACCCTCAGGGTTCTTTACACAACTACTAATTTCATGACAACACATGCTACGACGATGTCCAGGCGATGATCTACCCGTTGCAGGAGTAAGGCCACAACATCTCCCACCATGCATAGGTCACCACTAGTATCAAACAAACACTGGCATTTCAAACAACGATGTATATGGCGAGTAGGTTTACTGCGACAATACCGTTCATGACGACGTAACTTACTCGCATCGAGATAATCCTTTACATAATAACAACACTTTTGTTTCGAATCCAATGTTTGCTGTGAAGTTTCTTCTGAAGAACGCTTATCCGACATCATTACCTCTGACGCAGCAGACCGAGATAGTGTATCTAGTGCCGCACTCTGTTTCACATAGGAAACACAAGTTAGCTATATGCTTTTCACGTTAAAAAAANAGATAGTGTATCTAGTGCCGCACTCTGTTTCACATAGGAAACACAAGTTAGCTATATGCTTTTCACGTTAAAAAAATACCTAAAAATTATTAATAACATCATTACATGTCAGTGCCCACAAACATAATGAAATAAATAGCTACACACACTAACCTTTTATACTTTTCGTGAAGTCATTAACATATGTGGACAAAATGACATATATGAAAATAATTCCCTGGGATATTACAGTATTGTTTTACGATGTATCATATAAGGTGAAAAAAAAAAATTATTTGTGCAAAAGTCTTTAAAAATCGTTTTCCATAACCAATTTTCTCACAAGAAATAAACAGTNAGATAGTGTATCTAGTGCCGCACTCTGTTTCACATAGGAAACACAAGTTAGCTATATGCTTTTCACGTTAAAAAAAATACCTAAAAATTATTAATAACGTCATAACATGTTAGTGCCCACAAACATAATGAAATAAATAGCTACACACACTGACCTTTTATACTTTTCGTGAAGTCATTAACATATGTGGACAAAATGACATATATGAAAATAATTCCCTGGGATATTACAGTATTGTTTTACGATGTATCATATAAGGTGAAAAAAAAAATTATTTGTGCAAAAGTCTTTAAAAATCGTTTTCCATAACCAATTTTCTCACAAGAAATAAACAGTGNAAAAAAAAAATTATTTGTGCAAAAGTCTTTAAAAATCGTTTTCCATAACCAATTTTCTCACAAGAAATAAACAGTGTTTATGTCTTACTCACATACCATGCGAGGTGATGCATGGGCAAATACTGTATTTGAAATCGTATTCGGGAGGATGTGGGTTCGAATTCCAACCAAAATATTGAGATTTATTTTTTTACCGATGGTTTCGCGAAATCACTCCAAGCGAATGCTGCGATTGTTCCAAACTACATACCATACACGATTCCTTTCTTGGTTCTGTCTCTTTGAACAACTTGCTCAGTCTCTAATCTTCTGCTATCCAGACCATGCGATATACCTACCTTACTCATGTATGTATATACAAATTAAGAAGAGATAAAACATACAGAAAATGCATGTTGCTTCACCCAAACATACACATATCACTATCAGAGAGAGAGAGAGAGAGAGAGAGAGAGAGAGAGAGAGATACAACATCGTCGTGTCAGGGAAGAAACCGCTGCCTATATATATCGTAATAATAATTATCTTTAACCATTCAATTCGAACCTAGTACTCTGGTTCAGAGGTATTTCACAACTCACTCATCACGAAAGAACATACATGTAGACATATATCGTGAACTTTCTGCGAAGAGTGCCGTGAAGTCTAGCTACTCGTACTTATTTTCTGAAGACCCCCAATGATTAAGTTAATAGACTGCAGGTGTTCGTTCCATTTCTGTTAGTGAAGAGATAAATTCGATTATTGATGAACTCAGTGCCAGAGGCTTTAACGAATTACATATTACGTATGTGTGTGAATAGTTTAAGGATATGAATAAATACAAACATTACAAACAAAATTACTTTTTGTTTTATTATTTTTTAAATTCTTGTCGCTTAGGAATACATCTACTGCTATGTATTTATAAATGTCTGGTAGACTGCAAGTATTTGCCATGATCAAACAGGGAGTACGGCTATGTACAATTATTTGTTTGAGATATATTTCAGTGTAAGCTGCGGGGATATAAGGGTTTTAACTATATACGCATACGTGCTCAGTCTACTTGATTGTCAGAGTACGTGCACTCACTTCCTGATGAATAACAAACATTGTCTTTACGTTTCGTGTCTTGTCTCTTCAAGTTATTATTGTGGGTAAACACCTTGTCGAAGTTATCGCAGGGGTAAGTCTTGTATGCAATGCTGAACATGCGGTGTTTAGTTTTATGTCGTCGTGTATTAAAGATTTTAGTAACAATATTTCCACATAGCTTTTAGTGATTGCGTACACTTATTATTCTGAGGAGGATGGATTACATTGGGCGCACGTTTTAACATACGTATTAAGGGATCCGCCTATATTTTACTTGAGAGTGTAGGACCTAACAACTAATCGACGATGAGGTTATTCGAGAAGTAGTAGNAGAGTGTAGGACCTAACAACTAATCGACGATGAGGTTATTCGAGAAGTAGTAGCGTAAAAAGTTTTCAACTCACCTTTGTTTATGGAAAATTTTAATGTTAACATGTAAATAATTTCACTTTTTTTTTTATGCGGGAATAAATTAAATGCTCTATATACAATAATAATAATTTCAGCACCACAGAGCAGTTACATGTAATTTGCCACTCATTTTTCTTATGATTGTGTTCCGTAGTCTATGGTATGTTCAGCAACCGTGATCGCAACCCTTGTACTTTGTTCATCGACACACACACACATATATATATATATATATATATATATGTATTCGTTTTGAGGTTGGACAACAAATGTTGTTGGTGTTAACTTTTATATTCTTTCTTTTTTTATTTATTTTTTATTGATAGAATAGATATGAGACTTTCGTATTTCATCTACCATATGCATGGGGAAATATAACGTAAATTATAGATAAAATACTAAGAATGTGAAATAAGTATATCTTATAATTTATAGTTGACATATTCTAAGCATTCAGGAACAACATTTATTTATAGCTTTTTGTTTTAGAAGCTTTACTAATTAATTTACGTTAGTTAGTAAGTTAGAAAGGCATTCTTTCGAATTCCGGGAATGGAATTCTGTTATAAGATGGTCTTAAACACTTAATGAATGTATGTTTTCGCATTGTTTTTTCTTTTATGTATGTTTTCCTGCGAAGATACGTGTTGCAATAGTGTTTTTTAGTGTGCACTCTCACGAAAATGTTCTGTGATATAGGAGAGATAGGAACGGTTGTGTATATTAACAGAAAATATTCTCTCCCTGTCACATCAGTTTTGTTTAGATGAGTGTTATCGCGAGTTATAAACGATTTACAATTTGTATTATGGATCTACTAATATGGTGTGTTTTGATAGGAGTTTGATCGCTGCTTCACAAAATGTCGGACACCATGTTCCTGTTTGTTGATAGAGCTAGGGATTTCCGGAGCCATAAGTTAGATTTTTAGTTTCTTAATTAAATTTCACACTTGAATATTCGCTTGTATATGGGTGTTTACGATTCCTTTTTTTCAAAATTTTTGGGTTAACGTTTTCGAGGAGGGTGTATGTTCAGTTCTCACTTTAATGTAGGTTTGTTTACGCAAATAGGTATATGTTATGGGTTGAAAAATCTATTATATCCCCCTGCAAATTGGATCCTGGTTACTTATATTTACAATGGTAAGGATGTGAGTAGTATGCTTTGGTTACTTGTGGCACAGGGTCCAGGATCAGGCTGGAGGGCTCAACCGACTGCCATCTCGTTTCCACCCACAATCTTGTTTCTGTTCGCCATCTTGTTTCCTGCGGCCATCTTGTTTCCTGCCATCTTGGATGATGTCGCAGTCTCCGTCTTGTTTCTGTCCATCATCTTGTTCCCATCTGTAATTTCGTTTCTGACATGCGCCAGTTTCTCCGCCATCTTGTTTCCACTTGTATTTTGTTTGCATCAGCTTTTGCTAGGGGCGGGCCAGTTGTACCACCATAATTGTTTATGGAGATTGCAGCTAGAATGTGCTGGTGTCGCTCTCGCTCGGCCACCATGTTGGGTTGGCATGCAGACACCTTAGACCACTCGGCTATTGGGACATATGCTGGTACAAGGGTTTAAAAGAAGTAGTAGTGTGTGTGTGTGGACGAAAAAAATATTTAATCGTTATTATTCATACGCATAGTAATAATTTTTGTGTTTTTTTACTATACAAAACTTATATAGACCAACAATAAGCATCATTTTTCATATAGTCAACTGTTTTTAATATATTTTTCTTTTTAAGTATTTATTTTTAATTAGATTTTTTCTCTTTAAAAATAGTATGTAAAGATGTGCCTTAGAATTAAAACACATTTTTTACTATATTTAGGTTACTGGAGTTGAATTTTCGATCATGCATGGACAGGCAGGGAAGCCGACCTTGTAAAATCAATCGTAAAAGATCAGACATCAAGGAATCAAATTCATAAATAATTAAAATTATTTTATTTTAATTTATTTTATTTATTATTTTTAAAATATCTTAATCTGAAAAATACAGTAAAATGTATTGAAAATGTATTTTTAATGCACAATTGGTTTATAAAAGTTTAATTATGTAAATTTTACACTTTCCCATGACAATTGCTAATATTTTAAAAGGGAAATAATATTCATCGAGGGATGAAGATTTGAACCCACAACTATTCGAAATGGATTCGGGTACTCCAACCACTAAGCTACATAAGCAATAGAAAGGTTTTCTTAAAATCTGTTTTTAAAAAAATAGCCACCAAACGATGAAGCTTCCATTCCCTCGTACAATTACAGACATTTTTAATGTATAAACATTTTTAAATAATTTTTTTCAATCAATGCATTTATGGCTGATGACCACATTTATTGGGGAGCTTTTCAGTTTAAATTCATCGTATTTAATATTTTGAAAACTTTTTAAGGCAAATTTTGTATTAAAACAATTCGTTATTTTCAGTCGGGGTCTGAATCATATGCACCTACATTCACATTGAATGTTTTTATATATTGTTTTTTAATAATTATGTAGCAGACCACATTTTTTCGCAAGTCGACTCGTAAGCAAGCGATACGTACGGACATTTGGGTAGGGGAATACAATTTGCGAACTCTTAGGAGGCAGGCTTGTGAAATTCAGTTTGCAAGTATCATTTATAGCTCCAGTAATGTATGTTTAAGCACTTTATAACCATAGTGATTAGCCTATATATCTGGTTCATATAGATGTTTTTAACTTAAACAGTTTATAACAGACTGGTTACGATTTAGAGTTAATACAAAAAATTATTATATTTTATGTTTCAAATTTATTAAAATATATTTCTACAAAAACATAAAAAAAAATATTTATGTTCATCCATGTAAAGTGTGCATCCATATACAAATCTCATTCCTTCTTTAAACATGAAAACATCTATTCTTGCACTTATAAACTTCGTGTCGTTATGTAGTAAGCTTGAAGGCAAAATCCTAGCAGCAAAAGCGACAACGAGATGCCACTGAAAGTTCTGTAGATGATACACCAGTGGGCCCAGGTGGTTCGGCTGTCGTCATGTCGGAAGGAGTAGGAACCAGGAATGAAGATGTCTTCGTGGAAAGAGATGTTACTCCTGGTGATGAGTTCACAGGCTCGTCATTCTTACTGGTCGCAGTCGATTTTGGTAGTGGATCCATTGGATCTAAATTACCATTCATCACACCGCCGATGGTAGCCACAAGAAATCTCTGTTGTAGAACGAACACTGTGACTTCGATGAGGCCTGTAGTTTAACTTTGCGTGATTTAACATGTTTGCATTAAGTATCGCTGCGATAAAACAACGACCCCATCCATAAGCATTGATAATTAATGCAATTGGGATTGATCACGCAGCCATAAGTTTCATAATGCCGTGCGATGTGTTTTGTGTGAAAATACCTATGTCACAGTGGCAGCATGGATACATTTTTTCTGGCAGGGGTGACCCATTCGAAGAAGTCGATGGCGCTGCTGGTACTATGCCCATAGCAGTCGGCAATGGTGCAATTCTAGGCAGCCCACCCGAAGAAGTCGATGGCACTGCTGGTATCACACACAAAGAAGTCCATGGCACGGCCGTAGATTCCATTAGCTCTGGAATGTCCGAAGACATCACAGATACTGAATATGACATCGACTGAAAAAGCTAAATGAGACGACCTGTACCTCCACTCTTAGGTTTTCTCAGGGTACCGCACCGGAAAGTGTCGCCCTGAGACTTAACCTACTGTGAGTGGTTCCGCAGGTGAACGAGTTGGAATTGGAAGTTGCTCTAGCTGTACCTTGGATACAGAACAGTTATTCTGGGAAGTTGAAAAGGTCAGCGTGGCACACTGTCTCCCCGCCTCTGCGTCGGCCGGGTGGATCAACGGGCCACAGGGTCATTAGTCCACCGGGCATAGTCTGTGCGTGGCCATAATTCCCCTAGTGGGATTCCCTGTGGACGGCGAAGAGGGAGAAGAGGGATACAAGCCAGTCTGAGGCCTACGGCCTCAGGCTGCCCTGAGGCTTGACTAGTGGATGGACTTTGGGGTCTTGTTTTTCTGTATGTGTAATTGTATGTGTAGTGTGGGGACTTGATTTTCGTGATCACACATAGAGACATGTATTGTAAGTGTATTTTGAACTGTGATTTGTGTTTGAACTGTACGAGTAGTGCGGGTCCCGCAGCCGCGGGAACACTATGATGGCTTCAGGGAGCCCTCGGGTTCAGGCGTACCCGGCCCTGATAGAGGTTCTTGGAGTTATGGAAGAAAAACCAAGAACACTAAAGGAGAAAAGGAAACGGCTGACTGAATTCCTTAAAACCGAATATGTGGCAAGAGAGGTAACCGAAGCTGCAATTAGTCGCCTAGTGGACCCCCAATTTAATTGGGACAGATACACCATGTCTCCTGGCAAAAAGAGAATCCACAGAAAAATCTGGAAGTGTATTCAAGGAGTGAAGCTCAGTACCGTAGATGTCTGGATCCAAGAGGTCTATGACGATGAAGATAAACTAGAGTCCGAAGATGAGGACAAGACAACAAAAGGGATACCAGAAGTGGAAGGATCAGAAGGCAATGAATCTTCTTCCACGGACGAGGAACCTGATTTAAAAGTGGCTGCACGCAAAATACAAGAGTTCACTCTTGTAAGGAAAAAGGGGAAGCCCCTTAAAGCTGCGAGGCTAGTTTTCCCGGAGACCCAAGACCTGGAAGAGGTGCCCAGATCATCCGCAAGGAAGACGGCTTCTATTCCCAGCACATCAAGGGGTGAAACTCAAGTTAACAGGAAACTTCGGTTTCAAATCCCAGAAGAGGAGATAGTTACTGGGAGCGACTCACTGGATGAGGAATATATCCTAAGAATAGAGAAGAAAGTGGAGGAAACCCACAAGGAGACTAAAGAGCTGGTCTCAGATATAATGGAATGGCTCTTGAGCAAAAGCTCAAAAATTAACAGTTCGCAGGCGAACTGGTTGATTCCGAAAATCAGCCAGCTTCAAGGGCATATTGACAGTGCATTAATGGAAAATGCAAAGTTAATTGGAAACCTGCAACAAACAACCAAAGGAAACAGGACAAGCTCGATGATGGCACCTGCAGCAAAACAAGAAGTACCGAGCATTAAGAGCTATGCACAGGCCGCAGGTACTGATGCAATTAAGCCTAAACCCACCAAAAAGGTGCTGCTGGTGTATCCAGATAAAGAGGGTACAACGAGCGTGGAGACTCGTGAAATAATTAAGAAAGGTTTAAACCCTAAAGATGAAGGCCTCCAAATCCGCAATATGAAAGGGATCAGGAATGGAGGGATCATGATTGAAGCTGGTGACGAGGAGACCTATAAGTCCCTCAACAACCAGGTAAAAATAAAGGAACTGGGACTCAAACTGGAAGCCCCAATGAAAAGAGGCCCTAAGGTCGTTATTTGCGATGTTCCTAGGGGAGAGGATAATAGTAAACTGCCTGAAACTATTATCAGGCAGAATTACAGGAATGGGGAATGTGGCGGGCATAAACTGGAAAGTTTTGTGAAAACTGTGTCTATTAGCCATAGAACTGGCAAGAGGGATACGGATAGGGTTAATATTGTCCTGGAATGTGACCCAAAGATAAGAAATGCATTAATTGACAAGGAGAGAATCTATATTGGCTACGACTGCAGGGTCAGAGATTATATCTCGCTCTCCAGATGTTATAAATGTCAACAGTGGGGCCACATAGCCAACAAATGTAGAGATGCGGAGTCCATCTGCTCATGCTGCGGAGTCCAAGGACACGAATACAAAAACTGTCCAAATAAAGGTACTGGATTTAAAGACATCTGTGTCAATTGTCACAAGAAAGGACTGCAGCATGACCACAGAGTGGACTCCAGAGATTGTCCGGCTTACCAAAGAGCCCTATCCGTAGAACTCGCCAGGATTGACTATGGAATCTAAAAACATCATCAGATGTGGGCAAATAAACATGCAACGGTCGGCGGTGGTGGCCGCAGAGCTGAACAGGATAGTGGTGGAGCAGAGACTGGATGTGGTGCTATTTCAAGAGCCCTATGTGCCGTTCGATACTGTGGTGGGCCTGCGGGGCAGAGTATTTGATTGTGGTTTAAACCCGAAGGCTGGAGTATTGGGGACTAACCAGAATATGGACATATCAATGATGGCTAGTGTGTCAAATACTCATCACGTTTGCGTCCAAATCTCAAAAGGTTCATTTGAATGCTGGATGGTCTCCTCTTACTTCCAGTTCGGGGACGAGGTCCAAGAGCACTTAGACAGATGGGAAGTGATTGCGGAAACAATAAGAGGAAAGCCACTAATCATGTGTGCGGATGCTAATGCAAAGTCCGAGCTGTGGCACTCCAATATCACTGACGACGCCGGAGAGCAAGTCACCCAGTTCCTACTGACAAACGATTTGGATGTAGTGAACAAGGAAGGAGAACTACCTACATTTGTCTCGCAGGCCCATGGCAGCCAATCGTATTTGGACATTACAGTGGTAAATGCAAGGGCAAAAGATTACGAGAGGAAGTGGTCGGTGACTGAAGAGAGCTCCAGTGACCACAGACTTATCACATTCGAAATTCATGGAGAGAAAAGGGTGACTCCTGAACTGGAAGAAAGAGAAACGAGATATATACACAATATGGCGGATTGGGCTGCCTTTGACCGTGCCCTGCTGAGGAGGCTTGAAAAATGTGAAACATTGGGAAGTACGAAGATTGAAGATTAGAGTATGCGCTATTACAGAAGTTATTAAGGGAACCTGCGAGGAACAGCTGCGCAAAACGACACCAGGTCTCCCAAACCTGTCATGGTGGGACAGGGAGTTGGAAGAAGAACGAAGGGATCTTCGCCAAACAAGAAAAAGGCTTCATAGACTAAGAGGTGAGGAGCGTGAGCAATTCTCCCACATCTATAAGTGCAAGAAGCAGGCCTACATCAGTAGGGTACGGAAAAAGAAAGCACGGTCGTGGGAAGAGTTTGTTACTAGAACAGGAAACGAGGACCCTTTCGGCTTAGTGTACAGGCTCGCTGCGAATAAGGTGAAAAGAAGCACCCCACCACCCTGTATATCAGAAAATGGTGTATTGATAACTGACCAGCACAGATCCATGGAAGTCCTGCTTCACGCTCTCCTTCCGGATAACTCTCTTGTGGAAGAAGGGGAGGAGCACGAAAGAAAAATACATCAAATGGGAATCATATCCGAGGAACAAGACGCGCCGGAATTTTCTGAGGAAGAGCTTACAGCAATTGTCTATCAAATGAAAAACGGAAAAGCTCCCGGATTAGATGGAATTACAGCAGAAATTCTCAAAAGGTGCTACTCACGGATAAAGAAAGTTCTTCTCAAGATCTTCAATGATTGCCTGAGAGATGGAGTGTTCCCTTCCCCTTGGAAACTTGGGTGCTTGAGAGTGCTTTATAAAGGTAATAATAAGAAACATAATGGCCCTAAATCGTACCGTCCTTTGACATTGCTTCCGGTGCGGGCAAAGTTTATGAAAAACTAATCAACAGAAGGCTGATAATGGCCCTAGAAGCTGAGGGCACATTAAGTGAAAAGCAATACGGCTTTACAAAGGGCACAGGTACCGACTTCGCTCTCCATGACGTAATGAAGGCTATAAGGGAGAATCCTGAAAAGTACGTCATGGGGGTGTTCTTGGATATATCGGGACCCTTTGACAATGCCTGGTGGCCGGAAGTAATGTGGCAACTAAAGAGGAAAAGATGCCCGGCTAATCTGTACAGGGTCATGCAAGATTTCTTTGATAACAGGTGGAGTCTTTACTCTGCAAAAACCATGCAAGTGAAGAAGCTCTTAACGAAGGGCTGCCCGCAGGGTTCGGTCCTCGGTCCGATCCTGTGGAACATCCTGTTCGATGGATTCTTAGAACTAGGCCTCCCACTGGGGTGCACCGTGTTCGGATATGCAGATGATGGACTTGTCTTGATCTCTGGCAAATCAAGAAGCGTGCTGGAAATGAAAGCTGCTGACATAATGGAAAAAATCAACACCTGGGCAAAAACTGCCAAACTGAAATTCTCAGCAGAGAAGACCAAGACCATGTATGTTACTCAAAGGAAAGCTGAAGAGGCCACCGACGGTGCGCTTCGGGGGGAGCCCAGTTGGAAATGTGCACGAATTTAAGTACCTGGGAGTCATCACGGATGAGAATATGAGCTTCGTTCAGACATGTGGAGTATGTTTCTCGAAAGGCCATAGTGGTAATTCAGAAACTGAAACGAATTGGTAACACCAGTTGGGGTTTGAGCTACTCGACCCTCAGAACAATTTATCGAGCCATCTTTGAGGCAATTGTGACATACGGTGCTGTGATGTGGTACCACAGAGCCGAGTTAACCCGACATAAAAGGAGGCTCATCAGTGCTCAGAGGGCGGCACTGCTGACCGTTGCAAAGGCATATAAAACAGTCCCTAACGAGTCGCTCCCAGTATTGGTTGGAGTACTGCCAATTTACTTATTGGTAAAGTGNAGTACTGCCAATTGACTTATTGGTAAAGTGCAGAGGTCTCACAGTGGAGAGATCTCGAGTCGCAAGGCTGACCAAAGATTCCAAGGACGTAATAATGGATGAAATCATGGACCAGTGGTAGCACAGATGGGATACATCGGAGAAGGGTCGGTACACTTACGAACTGATCCCAAGCATAAGAACAAGAATGGACTGTAAGTGGATATCCATCAACCATTACAGCATGCAACTGTACACTGGACATGGAAATTTCAAAGCGAAGCTGCACAGCCTCCGACTCGTGGGATCTCATCTGTGTGACGCATGCGGAGTGGACGACACAGTCCAGCATGTTATAATGGAATGTCTGAAGACATAAGACATAAGGAGCTGGCTGGAGGAAGAGATGGAAGAAAAGGGCATTCACTTAGACATGGAAAATGTAATGACAAACAAAGTTCTCAATAAACTGTGGAACCAATTCGCCACAAAAATAGGCAAGAGACTAGAAGAGTATGATATTTGGCAAAGAGAACAAATTTCTGAAGACCCATAAAGGGGTACTCTGGTAAAGGCTTCATAAAAGAACGTCGGAGTATCTCTGATTGGTGAGGAGGACAGGTTTTGAGAAAACCGGTAGATAAACCGAGTAACGGCATTAAGAAAGTGATTGGCCCGAAGAGACCAAGAGGAGAAAGAGCCGTGCACTGTCTTACTCATCCGAGTACAGATGCAGTGCGGGAGGATGGAGGGTGTGCTGGCCTTCGGGCCTTAAAACCTGAACCTCCACTCTTTTGTCGATTAACTGCTGATCATCTACAAGGAGCCATTATTTATACCAATATAAACCCCCCCCCTCATTACTCTGTTATTTTCTTGCCCCAACCACCCCTTTCCGTTCCATCTGACACACTGCCTGTTTCAACCTGATGGCATATGTAAAATGTACATTCCCAGGTACATCTGTGCGAATTCAATCTACAATCAGTTTTACACCAATACATAAATATGATATGTAGCATAAGATGTGTTTGGATTTTTTTAAGATCTCTTTAAGGGAAAAACGATAGTCTAATGAGTTTGGGTAAAAACACATTTAAATGGTTTTACACACACAATTTATTATACAGATAAAAATATAATTTCCATAACACAAAAAAAATTCAGTCACTGCTCATTTTTTTAAGTTGATCTTCGGAACCGATATCGGGGAGACTTCTTGTCTAGTCGTAGCCAGCAGATTCACGGTCCAAGGACGAGGCATGCTATTTCTGCAGCAGTTGTGCGTTACTCCACGCGCATGTCCAGACAGGTTCTGACCTGTCGCAGACACGACGATGCGAATCGCCGTAGGACAGCAAAGGACAGCCCTACTCGAACTGCAAGTCGATGATTTCAATTTCAATTTTGCACAAGTCACTCAAAAAAAATTTTTGCTTGTACCCCGCCATGTAAACCGGCCCTTGTTTTGACGACTTTGTCTCGAAAATAGTACAATGCGAGTAGGTCGTGAATTATCAGGCAGAAAGTTTATGTGTTGGCAGGAATATTTACATGTGTAGTGAATTCGATCCTGCATTCGAACTGATACGCTCGTCCTGTTTACTCACATTGAACACCATGAGCGGGGCTAAACTCTTGAAGTTATCTGGGCTATGTATCGGAGATTGGGTGCTCCAAAAATATGCATTTTAGAATTGAGCGTGCATTTGATACACTGGAGAGCCAAAAAAAAACTGGTATAGGCGAGCGTATGCAAGTAACAGAGGTATGGAACCAATCAGAGTAACGCGATACGGTCGGCAGCGCCTATATAAGACAACAAGCGTCTGGCAAAGTTGCTAGATCGGTTACTGCTACTACAATGGCAGGTTATCAAGATTTAAGTGAGTTTGAACGTGGTGTTATAGTCAGCGCACGAGAGATGGGACATAGCATCTCCGAGGTAGCGATATAATTTGGATTTTAGCGTACGACCATTTCACGAATGTACCGTGAATATCGGTAATCCGGTAAAACATCAAATANATTTCACGAATGTACCGTGAATATCGGTAATCCGGTAAAACATCAAATATTTGACATCGCTGCGGCCGGAAAAAGATCGTGAATGAACGGGACAAACGACGACTGACGAGAATCATTAAACGTGACAGACATGCAACCCTTTCTAAAATTGGTGCAGATTTCAATTCTGGGACATCAACAAGCTCCAGCGTGCAAACTATTCAACGGACCATCATTTATATGCGCTTTCGGAGCCGAAGGCCCACTCGTGTACTGTTGTTGACTGAACGACACAAAGCTTTACGCCACGCCTGGGCCCGCCAACACAGCCATTGGACTGTTGATGACTGGAAACACGTTGCCTGGTCTGACGAGTCTCGTTTCCAATTTTATCGGGCGGATTAACATGTACGGGCATGGAGACATCCTCATGAATCCATGGACCCTACATGTCAACAGGGGACTGTTCAAGCGGCTGGAGGCTCTGTCATGGTATGGGACGTGTGCAGTTGGCGTGAAATGGGACCTCTGATACGTCTAGATACGACTCTGACAGATGACAGATACGTAATCATCCTGTCCGATCACCTGCACCCATTCATGTTCATTGTACATTCCGATGGACGTGGACAATTCCAGCAGGACAATGCGACACCCCACACGTCGAGAGTTGCTACCGAGTGGCTCCAGGAACAATCTTCTGACTTTCGACACTTCCATTGGCCACCTAAATCACCAGACATGAACATTATTGAGCATATCTGGGATGCTTTGCAACGTGCTGTTCAGAAGAGATCTCCACCCTCTCGCACTCATATGGATTTGTGGACTACCCTGCAGGATTCATGGTGTGATTTGCCTCCTGCATACCTTCAGACATTAGTCGATTCCATGTCACATAGTCTTGCGGCACTTCTGCGTGCTCGTGGGGGCCCTACACAATATTAGGCAAGTGTACCAGTTTTTTTTTTTTTTTTGCTTTTCAATGTATACCAGCAGGTACTGGCCATTATCAATGTTCGTGTTAATGTCCGCGTATGGATAACTTTTAATATTCAAATATATTTTCACATTTTCTGTTTGACATGTGTCGAACTGCGAACAGCTCACTCCCACATTGTGCTGTCTTCCAGTTTGTAGCTTGACGATGATGCACCTCTGTTTCTCAGTGGCAAAGCTGGACTTCACCTTCCAGTAGATGCACTGGCTTGTGGGCAGTCCGGGATAGGTCTCACTCCATGATCTGAAAGCCACAACGATGTTTTTGCCTTCTTCCACATTCTTCAGCACATTGATGTGTTCGGTAGTACTCAGCTGAATTTGAGGCAACATCCTTTCTATATGCTGTAGCTTCAATTCCACTACCTCCAGGTTTTCCTCCGTAAACTCGATGGCATCTGCATGCGTATTGGCTAGGAGTAGTACCAGTTCCTGCTTCGTTTGTAGTCTTCGGCGAATTCCAGCAACATCAGTAGAGGAATGCAGACCTCGAATTTCCCTCTGGGGTGTACAGGAACACTGCAGTCATCTTCTATCCCAAAGCCTGCCATCTTGGCCACAGACAGATCGTTCGGCATGACCGAGATGTAAATTTTTGATCGTATTCATTATGATGACATTTTTCATCTTGTCTACCTCGACACCATTGAGCAAATACATGATGCAATCGATGAGGTGGAGAATAAAATTACTCGTTATTTTCGTTGTTGCTGGATTGGATCCATCTTCTTTCGTCAATGTCCCTCTGAATCGTAGGGATGACTGACAAGGAATAGTGCAGATATCTTGGTGTTTGACTGCTATCCGAACTTCCGATGGTAACATGTATGGTCCGATCAGGAATGGCTGGTATATATGATTTCCACTTTCGGGACGCTGTCTTATCAACGACCGGCTTATCGATGTTTATGTATTTTCGAGATAATTTTTATATATTCAATTAAAAATAGAATAATAACATTTACTTAACATTACTTTTAAAAAAACACACTTTAAACAGGGGCTTCTTTCCAAGACATAGATGTAAGATTTTGAGCCCGCACAGATTTGCCTTGAGTATATGACAACGGCAAATCTCATTGTCATAAAAGCTTATATCTAGAGCCACCTGTTTTTCGAGAATTGATTCCACGACTATTCGTACTGCAAAACACGTAGGTTCAGAACCTATTTCGTGGTTGCATAATTTCATCTCCCACGTGTCTTAGGTGTCTGTCAGCCAGTCACCGACGTTCTGTGTCGGGATAACTTAATTCTGATTGGCCGAGTTGAATAAAAAATTTATTCTCGCACAGACACGCAGCCAGTAGACAAACGATATTTGCATATGAGCACGTACGAAGTTGAAGTATTTATACAGGATGATTCACGAGGAGTTACCGCCACTCACAGGGCTTATTCCTTACACAATTTGAAGCAAATTATGTCATATAAATGTGGGTCCTATTCCCAATATTTACAGGGTAATTCGACAATAAGCATACACACCCTACAGTGGAAAGGAGCTGTCAAAACCATTTCAGTATCAATGTGTTTTGTGGTATCCTACACGATCAGCTGATTGGGCCATTCATTTACCCGGGACGCTTGACTGATGTGGTGTATCTGCAATTTCTGCAAGATGAACTGCTGCTGTTACTTGAGGATATTCCGTTAGCAGTGAGCCTCGTATGATCTTCCAGCATGATGGTGCACCTCCTCACTTCAATTGTGCTGTGGTTGAACACTTAAATGTGCATTTCCCTGAGAGATCGATAAGACGAGGCGGTTTTCACCCTTGGCCTCCTCGATCGCCAGATCTATCACCACTAGATTATTGCGTATGAGGATGGATGAAGGATATTGTTTACCAAAGGACTGCACAAACACGCGAGGAAATACTTGCGTGCATCATGCATGCCGCTACAGAAATCAAAGACAGCTGTGTGCAGCTACGTAGAGCAACACGGTTCGTAAGCTTGCGGCCAAGTGTATTAAAGTAGACGAGAACACTTTTAAACATATTTTGTAAGGTTGTTAGACATCACTGTATTTACTTCTGAAGGGGTTATTATTTTATTCGTCGGTCTTCAAATGTTTCGAATCACTCTGTAAATATTGGGAATAGGACCCACATTTATATGACATATTTTGCTCCAAATGATGTAAGGAATAAGCCCTGTGAGTGGCGGTAACTCCTCGTGAAACATTCTGTAGATAGCCTGCGCATAAATATCTTCGCGAAAAACAACTGTCACTACTAATATCTAATTGCGAAGTAAACACGAGTACAGCCTCTTCAGTTTTACAGCTATTGCAGTTGTGTTCAAAAAGTTCCAGCACATCAAATGCTCATGTGTACCGCATGACTTTATAACTTAAAAAATTGTTGAGCTTATACAAGAAAAATCCTAGGAAATCCTGTGGCAAAAAAATAATTTGCAGCACAATAAAAAAAATTATAAAAACTTTGATACATAACTTTGTAATGCACGCTTGTATTTCAAGTTTATTTATTAAAATGTTAGGGTAAGAATACTTTTCGATTCTCTCAAAAACAAGTGTAGTAGACAATGAAAAAAAAACATTTTAATTATATTGATAAAAAATTACATATTACCATTACTGATACTAAAACCGGCACCCTCTCTATTTAGCCGCAACCCTCAACACTGCCAATATGTCTTACAAGGATAAGTTGTTTCGATGTTCATAAACGGTTATAAGTTCTTAAGCAGTTGATTTAAAAACACCTGTCTTGTCGGCCAAATTAAGCTGTGGTCGCCACGTCAAACGGAATAGTGCCCAGCCGCGCATGACTGGGACGTTGTCTGACCTTATAATAACTGTCTGAGTAGCGGCTGAGCACAAAATGGGAAAGAAACATGATCTCAACGCATTCTATCGTGCCCATATCACTGAGGCCAGACGTATGGAACACTCCATCTCTGACATTGTGCAGGCACCGCTGGGGATCCCACAGGGCCACCGTGTTAAAAGTGTACCATGTGTTCATGGATTCTGGTAAAACCTCCGCCGCCAAAGACAACTACCGTGGCGTGCAGCGTTTCGGTGACAGGGGTCGCTGTTGGCTAGCTCGGTTGGTAACAGTGGATAGACAAGCCACAGCGCAGTTGATCACTCGCCAATTTAATGTAGGGCCACAACGACCTGTGAGAAGCCATGCCCATCTGGAACGATCTCCACGCTATAGAGTACTGAAGCCGTCGTCCCACTATGGTAACTCTGATCCCTGCACGTCACAAGGCTCGGCAATTAACGTGGGCGTGAGAACGCCATCATTGTACCTTCGACGTATGGAAAAAGGTCACCTGGACAGATGAGTCGAGGTACATGTTGGTACATGCCGATGCTGACGGCAGAGTACGAGTTCATCGCCAAGCTAATGGAGCGGATGATCCCTCGTGTCATGCCGGTGGTTTCCTCAGCACCACCTCCAACAGACGACTGACGCTCACCAGCATTTCTCATTAGTTAGTTGGTTCATCTCCAATCCCTCCACCAATTTTTCTCATAGGTTGATTACTTAAGCTTGCTTCAACCCCCAAAAGTGTTTTTATTGGTTGATTACTCATGCCCGTTCGACCAGTTACCAATGTTTCTCATTGGTTAATCAGTCGACAGGTCTCCACCTCTCTCACCATTGCTTGTTCCATCGTATGCAGCTATATTGTTTTTTTTTGTCATTTGTTTTAATTTTCAATATGTAGGTGATGCTAGTGAATTATTTATCGATTTAGTCGCCAGAAGGAAAGGTCTTTGGATTTGTCATGAAGATGATGCAAGTCAATGATTGTACGAAGTCTACTGTAGAGCTTACTTCTTTGGTTGTACCTCCTCCCACTGCTGGAAAATTACATGTTAAACAGTGTTGCGACTGTGGAAAGATCTTCAGCAAAAGCTGCCATGTTCGGTGCCATGAGAGAACCACCTGTATAAATATTACTTTTCGCGTGATGAATCACTGCGACAGTGGGTACATGCAGTTTAAGCAAGGTGATATATTGACGAACCACATAAAAAACTGTAAGGTTTCGTCCTTTGAGAGCCAGCGAGTGATGTCAATACCATCCACTGCATGGTTGGGTACTGATTCCACAGACGACTATGGCGAGACAGTTAATGCTATTGATGGAATGAGACACCTGCGGGGTTTGGTAGAGTCATTATGTGTGGAATGTAAACTTGCTAGACGTTCGCTTGAAATCGACGAACTTCAGAATAAACAATCTTCGGCTGTAAATAATGATGATGACTGTGCGACCCCTACAAAGAAAAGTAAACATGATAGTGAGGATTAAACAGGAGATGAAGACGAGCATAAAGACAGCATTGATGGTAATGACTATGTTGACAGTGTTGATGAAGTATCTGATGAGAAGCATGATGATTCTCTCGACTTTTCCACACATTTCACCGACGAATTTCCTTCGACAAGTGGTGTGAATAAGGCATAAGGCGTCAATAACGCTCGTTACATATTTCCCGAAGACCCTAATGAACCTTTTTGATAGACTCAGAAATGTAATTGATCTGCAAAAACGCGGCGATTTATTATACATTTATGAGATAGCTTCATTCATCGGTAAACTGAAAGATTGGGGTTATATCAGATGAGACTGTTGGCTACATACCATGATCTGCAAACACCTGAGAAATGTAAAGATCGAATGTACAAAATAATTATAAAGATAGAATGTATATAATAAGTAAATAAATAAAATGAATGTATACCTAATAATGTGTGTTTATTCTCTTATATAGTCCCTTCTGCCTCTCTGAAATATTTATAAATTCAGTGTTGTAAACAATCGATTGCGGGAATATGTGAGCGTGTGCAGGAGGAGGGCTATGGTTTATTTTTCTTTTAACGCATTAACAATAAAAAGTACCAGATTTTATAAAAATTAATATAGTAAAGAAAATATGTACAGAATAAAAAACAAAAACTAAATATGTCAATTTACATACTTTGCTGGTATGGACCTCGTCGTCATTCAGTACAGGTCAATAGCAGACGGAATAATCGAGAAACTAGCGCCACCTAGGCCTTGAAAATAGAATCCAATATGGAGGGTGATGAAAGCGCCAACTATAAGTTAAAAACGTAAACAAATACGGGTGCCACCTGGTGGCTTAGACAAATGAAGTCCCAAATGGCTGACATGGAATTAGAGAGCATAGTAATTGGAAAACAAGGCAATGATGTTATGGTGGTGGTAATGAAATATAAGATGACTGACATGGATAAAATCCAAGATGGCTGGCATAGACAGACTGAGCATGAAGAAAAGGTGACTAAGCAAATGTGGAATCCAAGATGGTCTACCGAGCATAGGTGAGAGAGAACGACACTCGCCTGGCGGCTTAATCGAGAAATTAGCACTGCCAGAAAGGGGGGGGGTAATTCGGTCATTTATACACTAGCATCACCTAAGTGGTGAAAATGTAAACAAATGGCAAAGAAAAAACAATATGGTGAGTGGAGTGCATTCGACAGAATGTGGAAAGGTGTTGGGAGGGGTATTGTATTACAATGTGATTGATTGGAGGGAGGTCAGTCGTCTGCTGGCCGTGGTGCTCAGCGGACCTCCTAAAAAGTAGGTTTGAAATTTTTTTTATAATATTTTTTACGATAATTTTTGTTTTTTTTCTTCAAAATAATGTTATTATAATTTTATAGTTGTTTATTTTAATTTATTTTAAAATTATTTCTTTAAAAGTTTTAATACCATTTTTTGAATTCTAGGAATTTTTTGGTTTTGAAGGTGATAGGTCACAGGGACAATGGCAAAGACCAAGGTCACTGACATCCAACTTGGCAGACAAGATGGCCACCTGGGACCCGGAATGTCAGCATGAACAGCTACGCCGCTACGGTCCCCCGTCTCCTTGTGCCAAACATTCTATAATATTCTACTGGTTCTACCATTGGCCACTGTTAAATCGGAATGTCCCACATGCCTAGCAAGTGGAAGATAGGTCTACCTGGCCTCATGCAGATCCATAATACGGCCCCTATCAAATTCCATTAAGTGGTGGTAATACTGTCGATGGCATCCAGGAGGCACACAGTGTTTTCTTTGAGGTTCGCTCACTCTTTTGGCTGATTGACGCACCGCACATGCCTTATAACACTATCGCTATAACTGCAGTGGAACCACTCATTCACTATAGTTGTCGTTCTATGCGCTGCAGATTACTGCAACTACCTATAATCTACACATACATATATGGTATGCTGGTATAGGGAATTACGTCCAATCTCGACTATTTCTTCCTAGGTACTTTAATATTATTTTGTCAGTCATTGTATGTTCCGATTCTGCTAGCAACAAATATGGCTTCTCTCTCTATATTACCATGCCGCAAATGTTCTGGGTACGTATACAGTATGATTCACGAGGAGTTGCCGCCACTCACAGGGCGTATTCCTTACATCATTTCTAGCTAAATATGTCATATAAATGTGGGTCCTAATCCCAATATTTACAGAGCAATTCGGAAAATTGGAAATGCTTGGATTAGTGCGTATGGGGATGGATTAAGGCTATTGTTTACCAAAGGACTGCACAAACACGTGAGGAAGTACTTGCGCGTATCATTCATGCCGCTACAGAAATCAAAGACAGCCGTTTGCAGCTACGTAGAGCAACACGTGCGGTTCATAAACGTGCGGCCAAATATATGAAAGTAGACGGAAACACTTTTGAACATCTTTTGTAAGCTTGTTAGACGCAATTGTGATGCTCAACTATAAACAATCCGGTCTGATAATTCATCATTGTATTTATATATGAAATGGTTGTTATTTTATTCGTCAATTATCAAATGTTTTGGATTACTCTGTGAATATTGGGAATAGTACCTACATTTGTATAACATATTTTGCTCCAAATTATGTAAGGAATAAGCACTGTGAGTGGCGGTAACCACTCGTGAATCATCATGCATTTCGTTTCTAGAGTCACATTATGTGTATTTGTGTGTATGTATTTTTAGTGCCCTTCAGTGTCCTTTTTCTTTGGAAAAGGAAGCTTGCTGTGATTCCCAGTTAAGAGATTAACTGATAGATTTATGCGAGGTTCTGGCTTTTTATTTTGCAATGCTCTTACATTATTTCTTTAATTTAAAATATAAAAAAATGTGTGAATGTACATTCCTTTAAATTTATATTATTATTCATTTTCGATGAAGGCTACTCACTAAAATTTGAAACTATTACGTTATGATTACTGTTTGTTACCTGAAATTGCAGAACTCAGCACAACTTATTTTTCTTTTCCTATGTCAAAAAAGGGCCACACGCCGTCCTGTTTAAACGCACACTAGCATTGTAAGCTAACGAACGCTGCAATCATTTATTACTATTGGAATTCCGGTTTCATTTGTTATCCCCGGCACTTAACCTTGGTTCAGTGTTCGTTTGTGAGTAAAAAGACAAAGTGCAGAAAAACACGCCCTATGACAGGGGGAGGGGTTTGGTAAAAAAACTGTATCTATATTATCTGCCGGGATTGATAGCCCGCCATCATAACATTTTTATGCCGACCGATATTATGAAAATTCGTTATAGCAATGGCAAACTGTTGGAAATAATTACCGCTCACATCCGTGACTCGTGAAGGGCAAGACATGCCCACTCTAAAAGTGGAAACGCGTGTTATTAAAAATGTTGGCATGTGAGTCATGTACCTGTTTCATCACTCATTGTAGCCATTACGACCTTCGGCAACAGCCATATTTTACGAGAAACGTCAACGTCGGCCAACAAAAAGCCTAGAAATTCCGCTCCAAACATATTATTTGAGCCATTCTCTCATTGGCCGTGGCCGCGTGTAGGAAAGGGAAGGGTGTGGAGAGGGTGTCTTCATTATGCACCGCGCCTGAGACAGCGACGGAGAGGGGGAGGAAGAGGTTAAAATAAATTACAAGGAAAATCATTAAATGCCTGCTCATTTACATGAGAAAATTAACAACCGCATAATTTGCATAATATCTGCATTTAGGTTCACTCCGGAATTTTTAATTGCGACCGCCCGGTTCCTTGGGCTGGCGGCGGCCAGGCAACTGCCACGCGAGGTCGACGTGCGACCAACCCTCGGGAACGGACTGCTTGCGTCCGGCCTTGAGGGGCTGCGACCCCGCCACTGTAGTCCATTCACTGTTACTCCCAACTTTCATGAAGCCTTACTTAAGTTATACTGCCAGCTCTGGAAAATTACACCAAAGGGACAGTGCACCACGTTCATGCGCACTCTGTGTACATTATTTTGCATAAGAACTATTTCTTACTAGGCGTTACCAATACGCCTGTTTTCTATATTTTTTATTCTTCTTTATTATAAGTGAAATATTATAATTTATTGATGAAATGTATATTAAAGTTCAATTTAAAAAAAAAAAAAAAAAAAAGTAACTTTTGTGGTAACATAAGCATAAAACACATGTGATACAAGACATATTTAGGAACAACGAAACACGTCATACGTGGGGTGAATTTCCAAAGTTTTGATTCAAAACGTGTGAAGAAACCACGAATAGACGTTACACCGATGTGCGGCTCTTCTTTTCAATCCGACTGGGATTATTGTGGTTGCCGCCAGTCCAAGCCTCCGAACAGTGTGCTGAGCTTCGCTTTGTTAAAAATATTACTCAGTATTTCACAGAGCTGTCTGGCTACGAATAGCATTTATGAAACCTTACACGAGCCTAAAAAATAGTGGTGTTATTGATTATCTCTCAAATGTAAACATTTTATTTCCCCTGCAAAAATGGTTAGATGCAGGGGCACAATTTGTAAAGTTGTATAGGGACGTGCTTAACTCTGAAAGTCTCAGTCCTGAGTAGTGGAGAGTGGAGAGATTTGGCCGATTCTTAACATCGAGGTTTTGAGAGCCGATGAGGGTGAATAGAAGTGAGTATGAAGCAGCGCCGGAATGCAAGGGCGGTGTAAACGGGAGATCCCCGAGGAAACCGGCCGACCAACGGCACCGTCCGGCACGTTTCCCTCATGCGAAAATTGTGGAGCGACCCCGCCGGGAATCGAGCCCGGTTCGTCTAGTTGGGAGGCGAGTAGTCTAACCACTACACCACCGCGGCCCCTTCATGACAGCGCACCCATTCTCTGACTGGCTGTGCGAGGCTCTGGGAACGGGCCTCGTGTCTGATTGGCTACTGCATGCTGCGAAAGTTTCTTTATTGGCCGGGCTGCCGGTTGGCGTGTAGGTTACCAGGCGCTGATTGGCGACCAACGTTTCAACATTTTGCTGGCCATTGAAGCCATTTTTCTGGCGTGTGCGGTTGGAGTTCGTGAGATAAAAGACTGTTTCACCCATGCATTCTTAAGAACTCTTTGACTTTTTTTCGACGCGACTGGGCTTCTTTTGCGAACTATCTGTCCAAGCTTCCAAGCAGTGTAGCTGAGAGTCAAGCGAAATAATGTTATTAAATATACTGCACAGTATTGTAGAGTAGTCCCTGTCTACGAGTAACACTAAACACTTATCACTTTGTGCGCATGTATAGGCTGTTCACAGCAAACTTAGCACTTTTGAAATCCCTGCTTAACATCTAATTGTATGCACGTTGTGCATTCTTCAAGTTTTGTAAAATTAACACTGCCGTGGGCCTCATCACTTTACTCGCGCGTTGGCAAGGAAACTGTGAAATTATTAGAAAAGTAAATATTTAACAAATCTGCTAATTTTTACACTTAAATGCATTTAGAAAAAACAGGAACGGAAATAAATAGTTTAAATTGCTATGTCAAATGGTAGCCAAACACTTTTAACTCTGCGTTAAGGCATGGAACTACTTTTCACAGTACTGTAAATGCTAGGGAAGAGTCAATTGTTATTTTTAGGAGTAGTGAAAGGAGGTTAGGTCAGCTGAGCAAACCTTTGTAGCCTATACTCTCACGATTTCTAGCCAGTTAACGAATTATATCTACAAAGAACACACATTTCCATTGCTTGAGCGGGATTTGAACACATGGTATTTTGTTCAGGTTATTTTAGCGTATGATATTTGAGTAATAGAAATCGTCTCAGTTTCAGGGTGGCAAAGAGATTTTCATGTCGTAGCTAGTTGCACCGCGTGCTCCACGAAGTTTGCTATTGATTCGACTAGGAACTAGCAAGTTCAACCTTAAGTTCTAACTATGTCTCATGGTTACATTCTTACAAAGTTCGCATTATTTTCCGGCAATACGCAAATTAATGTCCTCAGTACGCACGA
This sequence comes from Clitarchus hookeri, assembly GCA_002778355.1. Classification (NCBI taxonomy): domain Eukaryota; kingdom Metazoa; phylum Arthropoda; class Insecta; order Phasmatodea; family Phasmatidae; genus Clitarchus; species Clitarchus hookeri. The sequence continues at coordinate 811,269 of NQII01000179.1, read as the reverse complement.
GTTAGTGCTGTTTGTTTACTGGTTTCTTTCATGGGAAGGGCCAAATCTGCCTGTTGACTTCGATGAACCCGATTTGACCATCTTATAGTTGTTTCTTTCTTTTTTTAATTAGGAGTTCACTCAGGATATTTTAAATAAACTGTGATCTAACGACAAAAGGAATACAAACGCTCTAATGTTCGAAGTTTAGTGTGTCACCAAATAATAACGCAAATTTTTCATGTCCTTATAGTTGATGATGGCCGACTTACTAATAAAATATTTAGCACCAATTCATTTTGCAAAATACTGTATTATTTGTTTTATTTTCTGACTGTATTATTAAAGGCCTCGCAGTGAAAACGAAAGAAAAAGAAGCACAGGTTTACTGACTAGAGGTCTGTGAATTTCGCAGATTCTTACGGTGACAGATTAGACTTCAAGCTTGTCTACTTTAGTGTTCCATTCATAGCTGGATCACAGTTTTTAGACCAGAAGCCTAACCAGGTGCTAAAAATATTAGTTAAATTCATATATCTCTATCAATGGCTAAACTAGGTTAACAGTCATACTCAAAACAACTACCAACATTTTGTTGGCTGAGTTTTACCTTAGTGGGAGAGCGTTTTCACCTACTTTTTTGCATACTTATTATTATAAAATTACCTAAACGTATGCGTTTTGAAGTCTAGTTTGTACCCATATAAATTCAGGATTTTTTCGGGCCTCTGATTATATTTTACCTTCACGCTTGACATCGCAGTCTTGTGAATACTCAGGAACCCGTTAGATGTTCGTTAGATGTCACTTCTCTTTAAAGATAAGGAACTCCACTGAATGTTTGTTCTGCACTGGCTTAAATGCCTGTTAGGCATGTAGAATCAAGACTATACCAATTACGTATTATAAAGAAAAGAACAGATTTTTTTAAACTTAGGCCATAACCAAAACATACCGCAAAACCGTAGGGTCCCTGTGGGTGACGTATTTTTGACAAGACGTAGCAGTTTGCCATGAATTGCAAACTTTCAGTATTTAATTAGCTAAATTCGAAATGCAATTACAAAAAAATAATAATAAATGTAATTTTGCGCACACAAAATGTTGGTAATTTGTCATTCTTGATGTGTAAACAATTTTGTGTAATTTTCACAAATTATTTTAGGAATCCAAGGAAAACTACAAAGTATTTGTTTATAATATGTGAAAGTATAAAAATTTATTTACAATAGTTTAAGTGTTAAATGGCGTATTTACAAGTATGTGCAGAATCACACAAACTCCAATGACTGAATTCTTCAACCGTGTTTTTTTTTTTAGATACTACTCTGTATTTGTATAACAGTTATATTAATGTACTTATTTACATCACCTTGCATGTCCCTCTCTATTAGACAGTTCGTTAGCAGGAAAACAGGACCTATATCTCCCGATGATAAAGTGAGCTTTGTACAGTTTATGGGCCAGTTTAACAATACACTTGTTGGCCGTAAAATGGTGTTACAAATTCCTAGCTGTTTGAACTTCCTTGTCCTGATTAAACTTGTTTCACTTTGACCTGAAGCAAGCAGTATGCATGTGTCTGAGTAAAAAACAAGCTCATTTTGCAGTTGCTTGCCTTCGTCGTCCATTTTATTAATAGACAAGCGTGACGTAGTATGGCATGTAAGATCCATGTTTCAGCCGTTTTTAATTTAATAGGAAATTAAAACAGCAGTTATTATTGTTAGTGAACCTGGGCCCCAGAGCAGATAGTCTTACACTGAAAAAACGTATATGTTATTACTAGAATCGAAAATTATTTTGTAATTATAATAAATCTAACTTCCCGTCACTACAGTGTTTCTATTTATGACAATATTTGCAGGTACCCGGAGTATTTTTTTTTCCTACAGCAGTATTAGAAATCAAACTGGTTCGATCTTGAAGAATTCCGAATTAGTATTTCTAACAAGTACAAAAGCTTGAGAGCTATACTCTTTAAGTCGTCGGAAGTATCCTTGTTTAATTAATAAAAATGATTGCTAGTTCTGCCTTCTAATGCCAAGTTTCATTCCTAGACTGTCCAAGGATCATTTAATATTTATCGAACTCGTGTGCCCTTTCGATGTTAAACTGAAATCAAGCAAATATGTAGGTGCGAATTTGCATTTTGCTTAACGTTATAGTGCCTTAGGGTGCATAGTGGGGCGTCTAACGGTGTAAGGACTAACAGCGGAGCGCCTAAAGGAGTAATACCTAACAGCGTAGTGACAAAAAATGGATTTATTCATAACGCCGTTAGGCATTACCCCGGTAACCCATTCAATATTATAAGTTAAATGATCACATACTTGGTGACGGCTACCCTGATGGCTAGTAGTAATGTGGAAAAATGCGTTCTCTAATAAAGGGAAGGAATTAATCAGGGCTTTCAGAAGTCTACAGTTAACTGCAAGAAAGCCACACTGATTCTCCTCGTGTTACCTTGAAGCCGATGACCACGCGAAGAAAATCTGGAATTTCGTGCGAACGCCTTTATTAGTTCCAGAAAAGCTACCGTCACTTCCTTCTCTCTTAAGAACCAGCATTACTTGACTCATTACGTTATAGGACTTTTAAGATGAGATGGCGAATTTTTGTAAGCTTATATCTTCAGCACAAACGTGTTCCTTTTTTACTGTCCACATTGGAGAAGTAACTTTGGATCGTAAACCTTTCGCTAACTAAAGAAACGCNAAACGTGTTCCTTTTTTACTGTCCACATTGGAGAAGTAACTTTGGATCGTAAACCTTTCGCTAACTAAAGAAACGCCGGTGATTTTTTTTTAACGTTGCCTGTATGAAAGGCTGCATTTTAAATGCACGATAACCAGCTAATTGCGCAGTCTTTCAGAGGCGTTAGCGCCAGACAACCCGGGTAAAACGAGTAGCTGGCATTTACGAGGCACATGCACAACCACCTGCAAGTGCCGATGGCGTAACGACTGTTTCCTTCAGTGTTAACGTCGTTCAAACTTCATATCCCTGCTTTTCCAGCTCTCAAANAAACGTGTTCCTTTTTTACTGTCCACATTGGAGAAGTAACTTTGGATCGTAAACCTTTCGCTAACTAAAGAAACGCAGGTGATTTTTTTTTTAACGTTGCCTGTATGAAGGGCTGCATTTTAAATGCACGATAACCAGCTAATTGCGCAGTCTTTCAGAGGCGTTAGCGCCAGACAACCCGGGTAAAACGAGTAGCTGGCATTTACGAGGCACATGCACAACCACCTGCAAGTACCGATGGCGTAACGACTGTTTCCTTCAGTGTTAACGTCGTTCAAACTTCATATCCCTGCTTTTCCAGCTCTCAAANGCCGATGGCGTAACGACTGTTTCCTTCAGTGTTAACGTCGTTCAAACTTCATATCCCTGCTTTTCCAGCTCTCAAAGAGCTCATATTCTTGGCCGGAACGCGTTTAATTACTGGCTGATTCTACTGCGGGGTGTTCAGCAAATGGAAATATTCCTGTCGTTCTAGGCTAAGAAAAACTGCAACCATAAAAAAAATCGGTAAGGGCGTATTCAAAACAATTTTTAATTAGTTACTCTACAATATCATCAACAGTGGACATTTTCTAAAATCAATGACGCATTTGTGATTACTTTTTGGTTCGTTCTTATTAATACCCGCGTTTCACGCCAAAGACTATTGTGCTGCGCCGCAACGTCAGGTTGCCGCGTGGTAACCGCAGTTATGACCAGAACACTAGCGCCAATCAACGTGTCGCCAAGCCAAGACCTGCATAATAGCTGGCTGCACTTTCAACTTACTCACTTCAGAAAATACTAAGTAAAAATTAATAGAAGAATAAACTATTGACAGTCTAAAAAAAACAGTATATGAAAAACCTAAATTTAAAATATAATACGAGAAAACTTTCATTTACCTTTATACCTTTATATTTTTATTTATTTTTAGTTAATATAAAAAATTGTTGTTTGAAGCACGTGTCAAATTTTACACACACACATGTATGTGTGTGCGTGAGTGTGTGTGCGTGTATGTGAGAGTGTGAGTGTTTTTAACTAGTTTACATTCTTTCCCAACGGGTACACCAATTGTTCATATTAATTTTAAGTGAGAATCACATATTATTTTATCACACACAATTTCNCTTTCCCAACGGGTACACCAATTGTTCATATTAATTTTAAGTGAGAATCACATATTATTTTATCACACACAATTTCCAAATGTCTCTTACATAATCCACCAAACACCTACACAAACATAGTTTCTAGACTTTTGAAATATTTTATCTTGCAGCAAAACGCCAAATAGGACATTATTAAATCTGAAATATTTTCAACTTCCTAGTTCCTGTTTAATTTCATTATTTAACTTGATCAAGCCTTTGAATATGTCTTCCGGAAAACCTCTAGCNAACTTCCTAGTTCCTGTTTAATTTCATTATTTAACTTGATCAAGCCTTTGAATATGTCTTCCGGAAAACCTCTAGCCCCCGGAACTCAAACAAAATTTTTTCCTCTCCATCTTCACTTATGGTGCGAACTGCTCAGTAACAGAAATCATGGAAACTCTGCATTTAGGAGGTCTGAAAGCTGCCATGATATTTATTATGTTTTCGTTAAATATAAAAGCAATATCTTAATTAAAAATTTTAATTGTCGCGTGCGTAAAATTTTTTTTGAACTTTCAGTCAAGCCGTTACATTTACACTCCAGTTCGTGGGAACCCTGATTGACGTGTAGCAAACATATGTGACGTCAGCAGTTACCTCACCAACCAAGTGCAAGTTACCATATGTGCGCAAGCGCAGTATGGTCACGTCGTTTTCGTCCCTCCAGCTGGTGAATACTGGGAACGGACCGTAGACTAACGATGGAGTGAACCGATCTTCGTATTCTGCGTATATCCTCAAAATTTCATACTACAGATTCTAATAGAACTGTTTTATGTTTTTCACACGACGTTACTGGCGTGTTTTAAAGATTCGGTACAGGTTTAGTTTAGAAAATGCATTTATATTTTATGATCTTTTTACAATGACACTAGTGGCCTAGGTTGCGATTTTTAAATCCGTCTATTTAGGTAAAAAAAAACTGCAAAACTTGTCTATGCACTAATATTACGTTCACAGTGTGTCATTCATACACTATGCAACATCTCCCTGATATAAATTTAAGCAATAGCGCACGCAGAAAAATACATTTCTGCATTTAGAATAGCATGGTTAATTTATTTCTTGATTTTTGGCAATAACTATAATGGAACTTTCTGCAACTGTGTTAGATTGTTGAGAATTCCAATAAAGATATTCGTGTGCAATTTAGCGACGCCCAGTGCCAGAACTTATTGATTGTATGGTTTTTATCATCACATCTGTATAAGACAGCTTTAACTAGGTTCTTTTAAGCCCTATTTTTGATTGAAAATNTGTATGGTTTTTATCATCACATCTGTATAAGACAGCTTTAACTAGGTTCTTTTAAGCCCTATTTTTGATTGAAAATAAAGTCAAATTTATCTAAAAGTTGTACTAAATATTTCTTGTGTGTGGTAAATACCAAATCTCAAATTCATTTTACAAGTTCAAATATTTTTTTATGTCATATATTTAGGCCTTATGTTTCAGACGCATTTTCACTATAAAAATTACATGACTTTAATATCATATAACGAAATCGTGACGGAGTCATGTGTATTGTAATGAAAGAGTAAATTTTTCATTTATAACAAATACTTTCGTTGCTTGTGCGTACTCACTAAATGCATATTTTATCAGTCAGATACCTGCCTAATAATACTCCATTTCCCACATATTTATTGGCTTTGCCCCTTTTTGATACCGTAAAAACGCCATCATATACTAAATGCGTGCCTCCCACCGGTTTTTACCTTAAGTTGTGTTTCATCACAAATGTATAAGTTATATCAGTAAATAAGTTTTTTTTGCATCCAAATTCAATAACTGTGATGCAAATGTAAATTCTTATTTTTATTTATTAGTTATTAAATTACACAAATAACAACTGCATAACACTTTTTGGGGTTATCTTTACACAAGGCGTGGAATAGCGTTGTCAATTTCTCAAGTAGCAGTCATTTCCTTTAGTTTATTTTTGGTTAAGAGAGCCTTAACGAATTAAGTGCCCAATTTCGGGTCCCTAGATTAAGGGCAGCCTAAGGTAAATGTGTTGGCAGGCTTTCGCGGCCATAGTCTTCAGAGCTATCTTGGCTTTCGAGGTTGAGCCGCGTCATTGTAGAAGTGTTCTCCGACGTCTCGCCTCGCACTGCAGCAGGCGTCATCAGGGCTGCAGTACAATCCTGATGATGCCTGCTAAAATGCGATGCGAAACGTCGGAGAACGCTTCCACAATGACTCGGTTCAACGCCAAAAGCCAAGATAGCTCTAGCCTCTTGCCTGAGGTAGTTTAGGTGTCACTTAAAGTTGGTGAAACAGCCGTATCCTTAAGGGTCACTCGCTGTGAATTTAAGTACCTCTTAAATCTTAGGGGATGTTGGTGAAACTGGAAGTGTTTGTGAAACCGTCCATTAAAGTGTTATTAACACACAATACTTTCAGGCAGTTTTTAGCTCATAATTGTATACGAGCAGCTGAGGATAAATGTAAATTCCTACGCTTCCAGTAACTTAAAGAACCAAGAGGGAAATACATTATTTTTATGTATGTGTAAACACAGTTTGTTGATATAACTTGTTATCAATTAGATGTTACATTGTGTATGTTTCGAAGTTAGAACCGGGTTGGTTTCAAACATTGGAATTTTATAAGCGAAAAGATCATATGCGGAAATTGTAATGTTATATATTGTTGGGATTATTTGTGTGAGCGGATTTTTGCAAAACATATATCACGTCTTAAAAACTAAGTTGAAAGTATATTGTCAAACTTGTACCTTTAGATAGAGTTTCTGATTTGTAACTATGCAATGGTAAAGAATTTAAGCAACATACACGTGCATGGAACATGTTTTAGGAGCATTAATTAGTAGGTTGATTTTAGTAGATTACGTCTAGTATTTCAGAACCTATATATTTTAATACTTAAAAAAATGTTTGATTTCATTATGAATGCAATAGAAATTTAGTGTTGATAATAGTGTTTGTAACATTGTAACATTGAACTGAAATTAAATATCAATTTACATCTTCAAAGCTCAAAAAATGAAAATTATTTTCTTAAATTTTACTTGTAAAGGTTTTTAAAGTATGTTTTCCATTACTACACTATAGCTGCGATATATTGTCTGTTGTATGATGAGCTAGAAGCTGCACCGTCTAAACATTTACAAAATGTCTGTAGTTTAAGACAGGAAAAATGTATTTCAACCCATGTTCGCAGTGAAGTGTTATGTTCACGAATAAAGGAAGCTATAACCATGCGCAAGCCGTTGGGATTTCCTTGTAACTGCTATTACCTATATCGTATCCAAGAAATATATATTTTTTGGTCTTAAGAAGGGTGGGAAACAGAGCAACTGTGTTTATTATCCCAGTGAGAAAATAATAAACATCAACGAATATACAGAAACTCATATAGAGTGAAATTATTTTGCAGGCAGTTTGTACTTCAGATTACAGTAGCAGTAAATTGTGTTATTCGTTGAACAAATACAGTATAGTGTATGTAATATTTGGAGTAATGTAATGTAACATTTTTGTTTGGAAATACAATTGTATTGCCATGTTTGTTCTTACATGATAGGGAAGTTTGGGTGATTTATTGAGAGGATAAACGAAATGGGCTTACAAAAGTGCTCACTGTGACCAGCTGAAATAGCCTCGGAGGTCAGTTTTGCACGATCTGTAGTCACTGAAGTAGTCGTTTTCCAGCTACTAAAACGACATGAGCTGCTGTGACGCCTGCAGACACCATCCAAGTCGCCTACAGACTAGGGCACACGCCTGCACTGCGGTGCCAGCTCGGCCGGGAGCCACGCACAGTGTAAATACACTCTGTGCGTCATTCAGGCCATGTTATGATTCATTTCTAGTTTTGTTTTTCGTAATTTGTATTTGGAATTTTTTAACGTTCACTCGGAATACCACGACATTCAACTGTCTATCACGCCATGTTGCTGTTATTTTGGTGTTATGATTATTGCAAAATTAAAAGTCCTTGAATTCTTAAAATAAACAGTGATTGTTCCCGAAAGTCGATAGAAGACCATTTAAAATTTAAAATTAACAAAATAAATAAAATATTATGTGAAATTTTTTTTCTTAACAAAAATAGTTTTATGAGAAACTACCGGATACAAAAACATTTTTGCAACTTTCTTTGTGAAATAATTATTATGGGTACAATACACATTTCTTTATTCCAATAACCTCGCACATATGTGTATTTAAACGTCTCAAACAGGCAAAACTAATATGGCAGCGATTTGATAATTTGTATTTTGTAATTTGTCAGCTTCAAAGCTGACAGAACGTGAACTGAACTGGAAGTTTTTAACCCATATATCGAATGGAAATAATACCACACTTCTGGCTACAAATATAGAATGTTTAGCGTCTTAACTATACAAAGTTGGGAAGTTTCCTACGCATTTGACTGATTCCTGACCAAATGTAGGAACGCTAGCTTGAATGCATGGGAAATAAATTTAGCATTCGAGCTTATTACTCAACGTTTACACTCATATACTAAATTTGCGAATAATTCCTAAGAGTGTAGATTTTGTAGACAGAAGGGGTCACGTGACTATTTTGTTAACCAAAAGTGCCAATCGGAACATGGCCTCAGGAAGAAATGATCCTCCACCACGTCCATGAACGGGTCTTCGCGATCAAGCGGGTAGTGCGTAGTCTGACCTACAGTGGAAAAGAGCCGGATCGCGAGAAGGTGGAAGTCGTCTCGGGGGACCCACGAGCACGTGACGCCATCTTGTTCTCGCCGACATGCACCAGTGGAATGGCCGCTAAATGCCAGCTACTGTTCCGATAGATACTGTGGACGAGCACAGATGATCACTCTTACTAGCCGTGCTCCGCTGGATGGCGCCCTGCGCGAAGCTATATTGATTACTGAAAGCATTGAGTTTACTGAAGCTGCAGAGGTCGTGCTGTGCTAATGAAGCAAGATATTGGTGGGCGACTCAAGTCTTATGTTATTTATGTTGATATAAAATATTACTTTTTTCAGTCAGACAAGCATTAGTGCATTATTTTTATGCGCAAGTTGCCTTTTAAATCACGAGAGAAACAAAATGTTATACTAAATTTATTATTTAATTATTTTTTTATTTTTTTATTGCAATGAATACCACATTTGAACGAGGTGAAACTACGAACTTACTGACGAACGAAATGTTTACTGTTTACCCATCCTGCTGACGAACGCTGATCAGTGATCTCAGTGCTCGTCAGTAGTAACGGATCGCTGTCATGTGTCTGATGATGAGCATGTGTGGGCATTTGTGGCCATGGCTCTACTGCAGATACGCTTGTGAAAATGAATGGTTCACTTACTCGCCTACTACCACATATTAGTTTAAAATGCAAAAACACTTTAACTAGTTCTCTAAGTTAGTTTATGTTAGTTTGAACTGTAAAAAAAATATTCGCCTACCTTCCTAAGTTAGTCTGAATGGTCCTGTTATGTTGGGATGGCCGCCTACAAACGCATGTACGGTAACCACAGACTCTCGTGTCTGATTTGGTCCGTATAGTGAATATGTGGTAGAGTGATCTCGCTGGCTGCGCAGAACCATTCTCCGTGTTCCAATATTGGACTGCTTTTCTGCCAACACGACTATCGCAAACGACGTGGATAGGATTTTGAGTTAGAACACTGTTTAGTAAACAAGTGCTTACAGATGTTTGTATACTCCCTCTGACCAATTTGTAATTCCATTTATTTAAATTGGTTAAATTTAGTAAAATAATTGTATTCATATAAAAGTGCTTATCTTTTAAAAATTAATATATAAACAAAGATTACATGGCTTTGGCATTTATGCTGATTTGGGGTAGGTAGATGTTGGGTGCACGTGCAGAAGGCGAATAATCGGTTTACCTTATCTATAATCTACGGTTTGTTCAGCGACTGCCCATATCATTTCCATGCATTGTCTGGTGGGAATGACGTTTCATCCCACTGCATGCAATTGAGGGCCGTTTCATTGGCGTCTTTGAGAAATGATTTTCATGTTCACATCTGCGTACAGCTGTGCTTGATTGATTTGTGCCAGTGAGATAAATCCGAGGTGCTGAACTAAGAATTTCGTTTTTGTTAATACCTGTAGCGAGGTGCTTGCTCATCAACGTAAAAACAAATTGCCTGGACGGGGCTGCTTGGACCTTGTACGAGTGAGTTTTTTTTAAAATGGGGAAATGTGGAGTTAAGGGCTGTTCACGGTAAAGTGAGCAATTTTGAACTCAACCTGTGAAAATATCACTGCCGTTATTACATATACGTCAAAGTGCATATTGTCATGCGGACTCCCAGTTACGATGGCAGCCAAGAAATAAGAATTGTCTGAATATTTGGTGTTTTATTGAAATCATAAAGATTAAGTATGTATCCAGTGAGATTAACGTTTCTGGTTTTATTCACAGTATAGTAATGATTTGCATATAATTAACACGTTTACGTTGCTGACTGAATAAAGTGATGAGACACACGGCAATGTTACATTTACGTATGGTGGAAGGAGAGAAGTAGGCCTTGAGCAGAGATTTCAAAAGTGCTCGTATTACCGGGGAGATATTTTGATATATTATGGAGACACCGTGGACGAGACAGGACAAGTGCGCCCGCAAAAGCGCTCATGCGGTGCCGGTGGTCAGGTGACGTTTCAACGGCGGCTTCGAGGGTGGAAGGGGTAGGTTGTACTTTGTTATCACAGTGTGGCTGGCTGTAAACCTCGCCCACCTCCCCTGGCAGCAAAAACAGCGAGTGTTTGAGGCGAGGGAGTGATGGCGAGCCCGCATTCGACGGGTGGGCCATCTCGCCAGCCTTTTAACGGTCCTGGCCGCCGCCGTAAAAGCGCGGATGACCCGCGACCCTGCGTGGTTGTCGCGGGGTGAGGTCGTAGTCATCAGCCACCACCCCCTCCCCATCATCCCTCAACACTGCTTCTTGCAACAGGGGCGTATATCCTGGCCAGTTAGTCTCGACTGCGGTGTGCGTACAAGCCGCGTTGACGAAGCCGAAACCGCTTAAATGTAGCTCCTCCCTCCACAAGATAAACGTGGTATAACTATTGCACGGTTATTCAACCTCTTTCCGGATCAGCCACAAAAAAAATATTTCTGCTCGTAACTGCGTATATTGAAACAGTAATGATGGCAGCAAAATGCGAAAAATATTTCTTATGTCTTTTGATCCGCGCATGTTAAAATAAGCTGCAACTTAAATCAATTACTCTTTTCTTTTGTCCGCTTTCCTCCTCAGCTGCTTTTGAAGTGGTATAGTCTATTCGCGGTTTCTTCAAACTTTTTAAACCAAACCTTTGGAAAATCACCCCATGCATGAGGTACTCTGTTGTTTTCTACATTTGTGATGTTTCACAATCATTTTGTACTTGTGTTATTATGAAAATACCTTATTTTTATTTAAATTCAACTTTCACTTAACATTTGTCAATAAATTATAATATTTTATTTATACTTAATCTGAATAAAAACAGAGAGAAAATGCGCGTGTTGGCAATTCCTTGTAAGAAATAGTTCTCATGCAAAATAATATTACACTGAGTGCTCACGAATGCGGTGCATTGTCCTTTTGGCGTAATTTTCTATACTGGGTTAAGCTTTGTTTGCATGGGGTGGAGGAATATCCTGAAAGTAGAACTTCAGCAGGGCTTGAGAAAAGTTGGAAGCATCCGTGAATGGATTACAGTCTCATATACTCACGGGTAATTTTGCCTATTGCCGATTCACCACGCAATAGGTTAGTAAGCAGAAGCGAAATAGCAAGATGGTTCCTTTGATATGACTGTGCCCGTTCTCTCATTGGCTGCGCGAGCCTCTGGGAGTGGGCCTTGTATCTCATTGGCTACTGCGTGTTGCGAAAAGTGCCCTAGTGGCTGGGCTGCTGGCTGACGAGCAGGTTGCCAGAGGCTCTGGTTGGCGAACGGCGTTCCAACGTGTTGCTGACCAGTGGCGCCATATTCCTGGCGTGTGCGGTTCGAATTCGCGGTATAAACTGTGGTTTCACCTCAATCACTACGTGGCCTCACTTACATACACCTTGCGAAACTTACGACCAAGTTCAAAATATAAGTTGTATACGCCTTCCCGGATTAACACCTGCGCTTTATGCAACATGAACGTGAGCCGATTGACTACACTACGCATTCACTGGTCGGTGGCGTAACTACATACCTAAGACCCGGATGCAAACATTGACATCAGGTATTTGCCCTTCCTAAGACAAGTAAACTATAATGCTATGAATTAAATGCGTGCTTCTGAAAATATGAAGGTATAAGTGGCCAGCTCAGCTATAAAATATAAATATGAGTAGGTGACACTTTTTAACTTACATTTTTAAAATGCCTTCTTCGGCGGCATCATAGGAGCAAAGTCGCATTATATAGGGGCCAGGACCCGTTTTGACTAAGGACCCAGACGTGCCTGCATTGCCGTAGTTACTCCGCTCACTGGTGTGGCCTGTCAAATGAGCCGAGTCGCGCTCTCGGAGCAGCTTCCAGCAGTGTGTCTGCACACGCGGGTGTCTTCGTTACAACTGACGTGGAGGCCTGTGTTTGGCGAACGCATGACTCCTGTGACGTTGAGTTCCCTGATTGGCTGTTCCTGTTCGAATCTTGCAGGTGTGCCAGCTGTTGCGTTTCCGAGGAAATTCGGCAAAGTATCTAAATATAGACTTATATTTATTCTGAATGCATTACGTCATATCCCTGTATTTTGATCTGACCACGTCTACTTTATTTGACGTTTTCGCTGTTGCAGCGTTTAGTTTGTGAGGGAGTTAAGTTAGACGTGGGCGAGACTGCGAAATATAAGCTCGTGGGTCTTTGAAATCGGGGTGGATTCTGGTTCCCAGATTCCATCGATCCAGTGTTCCTCGAAATTGCAGTTAAGTATTTATTTGAGATGGGTAATTAAAATTGCTTTGTTTTGGGTACTTTTACCCGGTAACGGAAATAGGGAACTTTCAAATTTGTTGAAAATATGTGAGCAAATAAATAATGATGTCGAAGTTCTATGTCAACTTTTGGCTGAGTTTCACCTGCCGTTCTTGTAGTACGAGAAACGTGTAAGCATGATATGTATAGGTGTTGATACACCAAAGCACAACACACTAAAATGAGTTATACTCTTATTTTTGGGGTAAATTAGTCTGGTNCTAAAATGAGTTATACTCTGATTTTTGGGGTAAATTAGTCTGGTCTATGAAAATATATGTCGGCTTTAAAATTTTTTATAATCTTTTAAAATATTATTTAATTCAAGCATTTTGCTTTGGTGTAAAATTACCTGAACATAATACCAGCTAAAAAAAGCATTTTTCCAGTAATTTATAATGCATATTTTAAATGGAAAAATGTTGTGTTTCTGGTTATCTCTAATATTTAGCGTGTGATTAAATGAATATTTATGGGTAACAAAGAAAGTTCAAGTATTCACATTGTGATCATTAAGCCAAAATGTTTTAATGTTTCACAAAATTTAATCCTTAATTTCTGCTTAAAATGTTAAGTTGTGTTGGTAACAGTGAATGTAAGTAAATTTTTCAGGTTGTAGTAGTTTTACTTAAGAGAATGCTTATCTTACTGTAGTCTGGCGTGACTTCCATTGGTGTTTGACGAACTGGTTTTGTCGGGGTGCTTCCTTGAGAAACTGGTCTGCCAATCACCAAAGGCCGTATCTTAAAAGTCAGACCAGAGACCCAGAAGGCAATTTTAGTTTGAAAAAATTTACTTCTCATCCTTTGTGTACTCTAACCTTTGTTGCTTCAGTTAAAAACTCCACAACAAGCAGCATGGGATTCGCAACTTGTTTTCCTTGCAGATTCGTTATTGGCCAAAAGTCGTGGGAGGGCGAGTCAAACACACTGTGATCCGACGGAAGCAGAAACTCGGATGTACATGTTATCGAAGTTTAACTTGTCCTTAAATGAATTCGCGAATTTTCCGTGTCTCTAGTTATTACATGATGACTGAAAAGTTTTCAAACAAACGTGCGTTTGTGAGTCAATCAGAAACAGCTAACGACATAATGGCCCAATTATGTGTAAGTCAAAAAGGAAGGAGAAGAGTTCTTACTTTAGCAGAAGCCAATAAACAAATGGCACCGACTCGAATATATGTGAGGCATGATGCTGTCAAATAACAGTGCGAATTCTCCATATCACTGCATTTCACGCTGCAGACATAGAGACGCTACTGTACAGAGTTGGGAACTTCACTTAGCACTTTAATTTTACCTGAGGGAAGCTCCTATGGATGTATGGATTAAAAAACTTCACCATTCGTGCTTTCTAAATACGCGTATAATCCGATAGGTAAATTTGAAAACAATTGCTAACAGAGTAGATCAATCCTTCTGAATACTTACAAGTATGTCATACGTCTACCTGCGACCTCTTCATGAGTGATACCTGTGTTGTGACGAAAGCGTTCGCCTATTTTATTTTTTCGCGATTAGATATTCCGTTTGTGGCACTAAAATTTGGCCTTAACACAGGGGCAGTTTTGTGTGTACGCTTAGAAAACATAGCTCTTTATCTTGGAAAATAGTCGCCGAAAACAGAAAATCATTCTTAAGAAATATAATAATTTTTTTCTCTATTAAAATAGTAATAAAAAAATACAGGAAAATGTATTTTTTAATGATAACTAATTTGTAGGGACCCACAAAATTCGCGTTTTTATTTGGCATCTGGATGAACTTCACAGTACTATATGTCATGGAGACGGCGTTGTTTCTCCATTGGCTGCTACATAGATGTAAAGTCACGCCTTTTCTGAGTGAACTGCATGTAATTGGTGTGAAAAATTGGGAAGTGTTCATTTATTGGCGCAGAGTTACCCAGGGCGTGTCAAATAAAGTATAGTCTAATGACAAACGTAATGCAGAGGTGTGTGTGTTTTAAGTTTAACGTGACCACAAATATAAACGCGAATTTTGCAGTTCTCTGCTAATTTTATGCGAAATAATAGAGGGGAATTGCGGTAAATACCATAACACCGTATTTTTAAACATGAAACCCAATATGGTTTTCGAATAGTGATGCAGATTCTCTGACTCGTTGTTTTATAACTTCAGTTTACAAAGTCATGTTTAATATAAGCACAATAGGCATCAGTGGGGTCTTGGTGTCTGAGCGGTTAGCCTGCTTGCCTCCCCGGTCAGGTCACTACCAGATTTACGCATGAGGGAATCGTGTCGGACGATGCTGCTGGTTGGCGGGTTTTCTCGGGGATATCCCGTTTTTCCGCTTTTTCATTCCGGCGCTGCTCCATACTCACCTCTATTGCCCTCATCGGCTGTCAAGACTTCGCTGTTACGAGCCGCTCAAATCTCTTCAATCAATAGCCTTCAAAGCACCGGCTCCAGTGTATAATTGCAAATTATTCCTCTTCATATTCTAAATACACACTACTTGCAAAACGATGCACGTGCGTGGAAGCATGCCGTTAGAACAAGTGAGGGAAATCAGTGAGAGAGCGCAGATACACCAACAATTCAAATTACTTCTGGACACAACTTCACACGAGTGTAATTTCGAAGCGGAAGTAATTACCGGTATGTTATATTTCCCCACCTTGAATTTAAAGTGTAAACCCAATTAGATTAAAACTCTCAAGCATAAAGTGCACTCCATATATAAATACTAGTAAGTTTCACGAATATATTTATTTGGGCGTTTTCCTTATAATGCTTCGACATTGTGTACTTTTCTATAATTGAGCTTCAGTTAATCTAGTACGTACGGCAAGACCCTGATTCAATGATCAAATCCGTTATAAGAAATGTGCATAATCACTGCAACCCAGTCAAGAAAAAATTACTTCGTACAAAGAGATAAGTTAACGAAGAGATGTTATCCGCTCAAGTGTGTAAAGGATCTTAAGTCTAGTTTACGGATGACTAAACCAGTGAAATTTATCTTATTCATACAAAGTGACATGGAGAAACCTCGATAATGACATGCTCTACACTAGGACGATTGTAAAGATAAATTTCCGTTTTCTTAGACTCCGCAGTCTAGGCTGTTGTCTCGGTGAGTAGCGATTTTACCGCCGATTAAGAAAGTATGAAATTCGGTTTTTGTTCACTTGCAGGATTATTATTGACTCAGAGCAGTCCGACACATGTGTAATAAACTGAGATCCAGTCACAAAATGCACTGAAATGTACACTATAGTAAGATCTGATTTTCGTCAAATGAATTCGCGAAATTGTGATTTTCAAACCCACTTTCGGAGACCTTTCGTTTTTGTTTGAACTCTGATTAACAGTTCTCGTTAAGTCCCCACTCAGAAATTAAAACTAAACTATTAACATGTTCATTAGATTGTTAAGTAAAGGTATCACGTCTCTACGTATTTGCCGCAACTTAATTTCAGATTTCTGCTCTGTTATGACGCAGTCAGCATACAATCGCCTGTTAGTTGAGTGGAGTGGTTTGGATGGCTCGTAACATCGGGGTTTTGAGAGCCGACGAGGGTGAAGCGAGGTGAGCATGGAGTGGCGGCGGAAAACATGGACGGGGGAAACAGGAGATCTCCGAGTAAACCTACCCACCAGCGGCATCGTCCGGCACGATTCCCACGTGCGAAAATCACGGACCGAACCCACCGGGATTCGAGCCCAAATCGTCTAGGTGGGAGTGCGCCAACAATCCCTTTCCCGCCTAACCAGTCATGTATATTCCCTTTTTCGTCTCCGCTACGCTCTTTACCTATCCCACCACACTACCTACATGACCTACCACGCCTTCTTACCACGCGCGTAAACGCCCAGTCACCTGCGTTCTTCTCCAGAGATGACAAGAAGCGGTGTATAGGTTTTGCATACATATTGCAATTAAATTAGTTTTTATTGGATTAGGCCTACGAACGTCGTAGGCTTAAGTGTAGGTACGCAGAAATCGAACTTCAGCGCAAAAATAATAGAATATGAGATATTAGTTTAGATTTATATTGCTCCTATGCCTTACTGGCATCATAATATATGATTATATGGTGGCCAAACGTAATTTCTGTATTTCCCTTTTCAACTAAGAGCAAATGGCCGCGAGACATCTACGACTCCAATAACTAGCAAAAAACCGTAACAGCTTCTCATGGCCAACATAAAGGAAAAAACTCCTTTTCCCTGGTGGTAGTTTTCACTGCACTGTACACGGGAAAATGTGGAATGGAATAAATTGAAATCTAATTTTAACACCTAGATTGCGAAACATGTTTACAAACATCCAGGACAAATTAGATGTGAGTCACCTACAACCACCACTGCAGAAACACAAGATATGTTGGTGTCTGTATTCACACTTATCACTCTCCTACTGGTCCACATGGCACTGTACACGACACTGTACTTTGCAACCTTCATTACTGGCTGACTTTCAACTAGTTTAACGCCGAGTTGACAAGGTCCCAGTGATATGTTCCTTCCTGCGTAATATGCTGTTCAATATGTCCTTTTCATTCGAGTAATTTTGCACCTGGAGTACTATCGGCCTAGAAATACGTTGCAGTGAACTTCAGGAAAACTGCTGGCAACGCAATATTGCATCGCCAAAGTGTTTCAAGAACGCGGTACGTCGTAATAATATGGCAAACTCCGTAACACTTTGTTGAAATCAGGCACCGCCATCTGATGTCGATAGCAGTTAGTGTTAACTTTAATATTGTGGGGTGGCGTTTATCCAGGAAAACTATGTTTTTCCCCACTGTGCAACGTCTTTACGGTTACAAATCGGTTGCCATACTCCATTCACTGTTTCTTCACCCTTTTTTTTTTAACAAACCTTGGAAAATTCACTTTATATATGACGCGTTTCATTGTTTCATAAATATATCACGTAGTACAAGCGTTTCGTTCTTTCATTAATATGCATAAAACTACCTTATTTTTTGATATATTGAACTTTTATTTATATTCTCTCTGTAAATTATAATATTTAATTTATAATTAACGATAACAAAAACACGGAAAAAATATGTATGTTGGTGACGCCTAGTAAGAAATATTTCTAATGAAAAATATTATTTCACAGAGTGCGTTCGAATGCGGTGCGTTGTCCATTTGTTGTGATTTTCTAGACTAAGTTGAAGTTTGTTTGCATGTGGCGGAGGAATATCCTGGAAGTAGAACATGTGCAGGGCTTCAGAAATGCTGGCAGTAACCGTGAGTAGACTCTAACGGCAGATGCAGGCAGTTGGGCGCCCAGTGTGATTGCCGCCAGCTTCAACAAGACCACAGCGTGCGCATCGCTTCGTTTCCGTCGAAGGCGCACGCCGGGGGGACATGGTCCCGCCCCAGGTGCCGGAGAGATTCCCACTCCTCTTGTAGCTGGCCGAGCCGCTGCTGCGAATAAACGGCACAAGGGGATCGATAAGCCGTTTCACCGACGGTGACGGCTCTCAATTAAGGTTAATTATGCCGTACGTGCATGTGCTAATTATGTTTGCCCGCGCTCGGACACGACCTCCCATCCCTGGCTCGCTCTCCGCCCTCCAGGACTTGGCGAGGCAAACTTGACCCTAAGGCCGCTGCGACAACTGTTCCGCTGAACGCTCAAGCTACCCGTCCGCTGACGTCCACGGGGCTTACGATCTGCAGCTTCTGGAATGTCACGCTTTCTGGAGCGAGCTAGCTGTTGAAGTCTTGACGATGCCCTTAACCCTCTCAGTCATGGTCTTCTATGCTGCGTGTATCTAAATTCAACCGACAGCTGCAGGTTAATCGGGAAACAAGAAGGTGAAAAAATACATACCTACTATCCATGGTCTAAAAGGAATCTTACAAGTTGTACACATCTTTGAAGTTGTACTTGAAACACTAATTTAATGCTATTATTGGAGAAAATATTTAATATGTAACACTGACTCACTGAGCGTCTGTATCATGTATAACGGAGCAAAGATCTGCGAACACTACAACACCTGTCGCTGTCATTAAATTATTTCATGGAGGTAATCACAGTTGCTAACCTTATTTCGACTTAATCTCCATGACGTAGTAGCATACTTGAGATTTAAAAGATGGGTTTTTAATTCGAATTTCACAATTAACGTTACACATGCCCCAAACGATCAGTGTTCCATCTTAATATTTGTTCCACTATGTGTCCAACTTCAAATATGTGTACCGCCCTTATGATTCACTTTAGACTATAATCGTACATATGTTTCGCCTTATTTTTTCGTGATTAACCAGCAGCTGAAGTTTGTCAGTCTAATTTAGATACAGCCTGTATATTGAATGACTCGCAGGCAGATGATTTTATCATCTACACTCTTAACAGCAAGACGCTGCGTCCAATGTGGAAAAATACTTCATGTGTGCGAGGCAACATTCGTTGTTGAGACTATAATCCCTAATCTCATAAAGAGCTACTGCCCATAATATCAAATACAAAACACTGTTTTTTATTCTGACATATGGTAAAGCGTTCTACTGATGTTTGCACAGTTACAAACAAAATATATACTTGTTGCCACGTCTTAAATAATATAATTATTGGTGACGGAAAGCGTTAAGGGTATTGATCCGTCACGTATTGAAGTCATGTCTTTGATTTAGCCAAGAATTTTATTTTATAAGACTTATCGAGAAATTTAGGAAAGCCGTGTATAAATTCCATATATAAATTTCTTAAATTGTTACACATACACTGATTTTATTTTATGAACGGTATTATTTTGTCCGGTAAACTACGTAAGCGATAAAACAACAATAATTAAACGATACCTAGACTGCGTTCGAATTCACTGCCACATACCCTCGTTCATTAGAATTTTATATCTTCAGTGTCCACAATCCCCCACATTCCCTTGACCCCTTCGTGGTGAAGTGAGTCTTCATTTCGTAATCGTTACAAGTTCCAACGCATAAGCGGAAAAAAATATTAACTCACCACATTTTCTTATGTTGCCTTGGTTTGTGTAGGAACATCAAGTGTGTCCAAGGAATGGCAGGATGACGCTGCAAAACTGGTGTAAACAATTAAAAAACGAAACCATCTATTGAAGTCGCATGAATTGGACGTTATTCGTGCCCATACCTGATACGGACATTCTAGGGTGCATCTGTGCCCTTAACCTAAATTCGGACATTGGCAATGTGTCGTCACAGCCCCGATGAACTTTTCTAAGGCAGGTAAGGGTCCTTGGTTGATGAATTTGAACACATCTCCAGAGACAGGGAAAGCTCGTTTGTTCAGTGTCCTGCAGACTAGACGTCATACTCGCTTGCATACCCAAGTACATGTCAACTGCTTATTCCCTGTTTACTGCCACAGTGGGAGGCCGTGATTGGGCCAGAATTTTGTTGTATGTGTGTTATTGGCTCATAGTCCTTCAGGACGTGTCATGTGTGTCGTGGGCCAATTTCAATTACAACACGAGCGTTCAAGTGTTTTAAATATAACTTGTTCCAAAATAAATCTGCTAAATTTTTCAAGACACTAACAATACCGACTTCACAAAATCTTCTAAACATGTATACTGTCAAATTGTAGCGAAAAGTGCAAAATCACGACACGGTAGGGAGCAAAAAACCCCAATGTATAACTGTCCTAATTTTAGGGACCCGTGTTATTTTGCGTTTTATAGTTATTAATAGGTAAGTGCCTTTACAGTATAGGTATGCTAGTTTCACATGTGTCATTGCGTCTCTGTTTATTCGATCACCATCGCCCTACCACGGCATGGGTATAAAAAAATATAAACAATGGCCTATAGCGAGAAAAGTTGACTGACTACACGCTTGAAGTTTACACATCTTGCGGTTTTCTTAAGTTACTGACTATCGTCTTTGTATGAACTTGTTTCTCGCCCCCCCCCCCTCTTTTTCCTAACACACACAACATTTCTCTGGGCCAATAAAACTTCTGGCTCTCTAATACTGAACGTCTGTGATTCGTCTGCCAAAATATACCACCCAATAACACGAGTGAGACACTACAGCGCTTTGGAAACTACGTTGGCATCAAATTCTTTTTCGAGATTTTCCACTCTCCCAATACTAAGTCTTTGGTACTCCGGTGTTTTGATAGCATTTTGTCGGAATAATCTGCTATGACCATAAATGGGGAAATTTCGCCAATTCATTCGACGACAAGCGTGAATTGTAAAACACGAGGTAAACAAACCAAGCTCCACCCCGTACATATTTCGTCTTAGGCCGTTTTAGACAAACTAATAGCACTTTTATACAAAAATCTCTTGCAGTGTTAGGTAGAAGGATAGATTAATTAAGTATTCAGAGGTGAAACAACCGCTTCATCAGCGAACTGAAGCTGCACACGCCAGCAAAATGGCGTC
Source organism: Clitarchus hookeri (assembly GCA_002778355.1). NCBI lineage: Eukaryota > Metazoa > Arthropoda > Insecta > Phasmatodea > Phasmatidae > Clitarchus > Clitarchus hookeri. The sequence goes on along the minus strand of NQII01000179.1, from coordinate 789,810 downwards.
GCTGACCAGTGACATGACGGAACGTCGTTTTATAACGTCGTTTTCTGGTCAACACCTGGTAACCGAATTGCTAGCCGGCAGCCCAGCCAATAGGGAACCATCCGCAGAATGCAGTAGCCAATCAGACACGAGCTCATCCCCAGAGCCTAGCGTAGCCTATCAGAGAATGGGCACATTAACATCAAAATGAACCGCTACCCCATTTCGTTTATGTGTAGATATCTACTCTGTTGTAGAAATTAAGTATATTCCATTCGCGGTTTCTCCGGGTGTTTGAAACGAACCTTTGAAAAATCTCTCTTAGGCGTAATATGTCCACCTGTTTTTTCAGTAACTTCTATAAAAAAAATATGTAACACTGTGATTAACTTTAAAGTTCTATATTCTTGAATAAATGGAACTTTAACTTATTATCTTCTTTAACTTGTAATGTTTATTTCGAATAAAATACGAACTAAAAAAACACTGGGAGCACCGATGTGTTGGTAACGGTTAGTAAGAAGTAGTTCAAGGTAAAATATTGTTTTAACCTAGTTTTTTGGTATGCTATTTGTGAATTCAAAGTTGCCTATTGATATAATTGAATTTTTAGATAGCACTGAAAGAAACATATTTAATTGTTACACTTAAAAATATCATCGCAATTTACCGTGCGTAGGCCCTAGTGACATGGTGTTTTTTTCCGTCCGATTTTCCGCCCGAGAAATAAAATTCAATAGGCGGAGCAGAGCTTGTCTCTCTCTCTCTCTCTCTCTCTCTCTCTCTCTCTATCTATCTATCTATCTCTTTGTTTCTCTCTCGAGAAGTTTTGCATCACCTGTAGTAGCAGGAAAATGATATATGTTTTCAATTTTAGCATATTTAATACTTGTTACAGCAAAAATAATTATTTTTAATTTGTAATTTGCAACTGAAGCGAGAATTTATTGTTTGAATACGTATTATAATACATTTAGATGTGATGGCGGGACGGTTACAAATCCTAAGTTGTCAGGAGTGGAGAACGGCGACGCCGACATGACCTGGCGAGTCTCTCAACGAAGAGTCAAGTTCGTACTCGTTGTGTTTTTTAAACCTACTTAGGCAAGTTACGATGTTGTGATAAATCTGTATCTCCACGGCAGGAATAACTATACTGTAACGTGCGGCGTGACCGCAGTGTGTTTGAAAGAGTTTTGTTGCCATTACGTTACGTTAGACCACTGTGTGTGATTGCAAATATCGGACGTGTGAAATGTATACGTTTTAACTGTGAACTGGTTTTAAGACGAAATTAATTGTTTCAAAATCACGTCTGTTTATTACAACGTTGTGACCTTGCCCAATGTGTTTGGAACACAATTGTGTAACATGCTTACGTTTCTGTGATTCCAATGTTTGCCACACCCCAAACAAAATAGTTAGCTCAGCCAGATAAATTAAAATAAATAATTAAATAAACCTAGACAACAGTAAGCACCAAAGCATATAAATATGACCAGAATAAAAGTTACGGTAGGACTATTTGTGTGCATGTTCACCACTATATTTTGAGTTTGTCGTTGCAACGTGCAAAAAATAAGCAACACGAGTTGCGTGCTTGAATTTACTGTGCCTTTTCGTTGGACTGGTTGTTCTTTCGTTTTGATTTTTATTCCAACTGAGGCCGTCTGTTTAACGAAATAACCCAACACATATCAATAACAAGAGGTTAAACATTCAAAATATTGTCGTAGTCGTTCTGTTGGAGGTACTTTCTGTTTTGTAGTAGTAACGCAGTGCAACCATATGCACAGTAGCAATACAATCCCAGGCAAGAAAACAACGAACAGTTCTGTTTGTATTACTACGCATGTCAACAATATTTAGATGGTACGTGGACTGTCCCTATTTTCAGTCTTGATGGTTCCTGCAACCATTTTTTTTTTCTCTGTGTACGCGTACACTTACAACTTTCTTTTACTGGTTGGCCGCATGTTTTTCTGAGAAGCCATTTTCAGGCCAACTAAGCTAGTCAAAATTACGTTACTCCGATATATAATATCCGCGATTTGTGGGCAGACGGTGAAGACACGAAGCAATTAAAATCATATAATCATGAAAGTGGATCTGAGATTACATGTTTCGGAATACAAGATGTCGTTGAGTACTTCTACTTTTGAAGATTGTGTTAAAATGAGGAGCAACGGACTAACAAACTACCATTTGCCATCCACAACAGCAACTAATGGGTTGCAAAAAAAAAACTGAAAGAAGGCGAAGCAGATATGAGCGACAATGCAAAAACGAATGTTATCACCAACTGTCGTGGTCGGGATCACCTTGAACGGGTAAGTCACGTCGATGGTCACTACGCGTGTAATGTCAAATGCGATTTCGATAATTATATTGTTGTTTTTACTTGTAAGGTATTTTTGTTAAGTTCTTGTAATGGATAGCGCGATATCCTCTAACAGAGATGACGTGTCCTCTCCCGCTCTCTAGAAGCTGTTGTGGATAAAAGCTTAAAATAATTAATAAATACCAGTAAATGTTTGACTCTAACTACGACGAGGGTATTATGAACATTAATTTTCTGTAAATTATTTAGATCAAAGTGTCACGGATAAGTAATCAAAAGAGTGCGTGTAACGTGCACAGTGCCGTTAGTTGAATGAAAATTCCCACATTTTCTTTAACGTCCTGGCCACGTCGTCATCTTGAACGCGTTTGGGCGTTTTAATTTTCCCAACTGAAACCCGTTTGTGTTCAATTGAGCCCGAATCTATAATGTTTTGCAGACGATACGAGGAAGCTATGAAATTTGTGAAATCTAACATAATACCTCGCAATCTAATTAGTGACGCGCATGAATGGATTAACGATATTCCCTCTGTCTCTATCTACTATCTAGCGAAACCACTGCCAAGGGAACGGGTTTGGGAATCTCAGTGGGAAAAGATGACCCTGTTACTTGAACAAACTGCTGCGAGCGCTAGATTCGTGTTAGATACTGTTACAATTTCTTATCCGTGGTGAGGTTAGTGATGGGATGGAGGTTTTAATCAAATAAAATATGTTATAACAGGTGTTTTTATAATGTCATTTGTCTTATTTTATAAAATAACTCAGTGAGAAGGCAATGACCTATCTTCAAAATATGTCATTGCTTAATATAAAATTATGCTGGAATCACATAGCACCGACGAACACGACAAAGTTACGACGAAAATAGCAACGACGACATGGCAAGAACACTTTCATAATGACTGCTTTAATTTACAGCACGACAGTGTACACGAAGGTTAGAATTTTTCAGATTAATAAGGCGCTTATAGAAGAACCTAGTTTCAAAGGCGGTGGACATGAGGAAAGTTGTGATACATGGTCCTGACTGACAGTGCAAACAAATACTATGCCAAAACGTAAAAGGTATAAAAGTTAATTTTATGATTTTAATTTGGTAAGTAGNGAACGGGTTTGGGAATCTCAGTGGGAAAAGATGACCCTGTTACTTGAACAAACTGCTGCGAGCGCTAGATTCGTGTCAGATACTGTTACAATTTCTGATCCGTGGTGAGGTTAGTGATGGGATGGAGGTTTTAATCAAATAAAATATGTTATAACAGGTGTTTTTATAATGTCATTTGTCTTATTTTATAAAATAACTCAGTGCAAAGGCAATGACCTATCTTCAAAATATGTCATTGCTTAATATCAAATTATGCTGGAATCACATAGCACCGACGAACACGACAAAGTTACGACGAAAATAGCAACGACGACATGGCAAGNCAAATTATGCTGGAATCACATAGCACCGACGAACACGACAAAGTTACGACGAAAATAGCAACGACGACATGGCAAGGACACTTTCATAATGACTGCTTTAATTTACAGCACGACAGTGTACACGAAGGTTAGAATTTTTCAGATTAATAAGGCGCTTATAGAAGAACCTAGTTTCAAAGGCGGTGGACATGAGGAAATTTGTGATACATGGTCCTGACCGACAGTGCAAACAAATACTATGCCAAAACGTAAAAGGTATAAAAGTTAATTTTATGATTTTAATTTGGTAAGTAGTAAATAATTTTTTTCCTTTTAAGATACAAATTTTCCGCTGTAGAAAAAGTTTGTCGGAATGTTTAGTTTTACGACATCGTACACACTGTTTGCATTGCTGCGCGAAACGACAGAAAAAAAAATTGAAATTGTTTCTTATCCAAAACCGTCGGTCATGCGACAGTTTTCGTCGTTCTGACGTCGGAATTTTCTTGCATTTGATCGGCTCTTCGGTTTTAATTGTCGTGTGGCACGGGTAGTGCTTGAGGGAGGTGTGCGATTCCGACATTATAGCAATCAATATAAAAAATGGAAGTAGTTGTATAGTGAAAAATTGTACAGTCCAGTACTGCACAGCAATTAAAGTGTGCCAATGTGTCAGTCTCTCATGAACTCCTCGCACCTTCGCTCCGTCGCCTAGGTGGGTGGCAGGCACTGCAGCACTGGTCCGGAAGCAACCCTGCTAACTCCCGCAGTCACCTTGGGCAGGCCTACACAGGTCCTGTCTCCGCGCTGATGATACCCCCTGTAGCTCGCCCTAACGCCATGATACTCTCCACACACCACCCTTCACAACGTTGCACAAAAACCTCCCTTCCGCGTGGTTAACAGGTGTATTTGCGCTGCGCTAATATTTTTCATGCACATCCATAAATTACATAATTTGGCATCGAGACGTTTTCTCAAATGGGGAGATAATCTCCAACCTTCTGGAAAGTGCTACCTGGTGGGGGTGGCCGTCAGCTGTGTGCTGTCAATTAAACAGGCGCGTGTCAAACACGTCGCATCTTCCCCTCCAGTACTTCACCCCATGCTTAAATCATCTCCTTCATTCGTGTAACTCAATCGTTCTATTTTTGAATTGATAAAGTAAAACATTATGTTATCAGTTGTTAACTTGAGAATAAAATCGAATATCAAAAATTACAAACAATGTAATTTTTTTAGTGATACAAATCAGATTTTTTTATTATTCTATTATTATAATTTTTTATTTCATATTATTAATATGAATTTTCGCAGTAAATAGATGGGAGAATTAGAGAATTAGTTAGTTGTATTCCTTTTCACAAACATTTAATTTAAAAACGAAACGGTGAAAAATAACGAACACAGGCGAAACAGAAATGTTGATATTCATTCAGTGAGCATATAACCTAAATGTATTCACTAAGCAATTAAGAAACTAAATTCCAAGCAAACAATTTGAAGTACGTAAACTTCATGTTCATTATGGTTCGAATATGTTTCTATGAATTTTCTTTCATATAATCATCGTGAAAGTCTTTCAATTTTCAGTCGTTTAAATTATGGTACCCATTAAACTCTGATATGATTAAACTATCATTGTTCTGTTCTTCAGCAAGCAGAAAACTCATTTCACGTCAATCTATACTGCAGTTAAAAGAATCGCAAGCATGACCGTGTTCGTTAACATACATTAACATTCATTTTAAAGTTCACCATAAATAATGTAATTGCACTAAATAAATACACAATAAAACTGCGCTAAAGAACAGCACCAGCAAACGGGGTAAGATACCGGAAAACGGACATTATGTATTCTTTTTTATTTCTCGAACGATCCTGTTGGTTGAAATTCCTCATACGCACGATTAGAAATAAAATCTTGGCAAATTTCTACACTTCCGTTCGTCGGGTCACTTCCTATACGACACATAACTCGACGATTGTGAACCGTGTAATGACTACCTACATCATTTTTTGTAAACGTACTCGTTAGCACGTACTCGTCTCTCGTCGTGAACCAAGCCTTGTTCGTTGTATACACGTTACGTTCGCCTTCACGGCAAAACACAAAAATGGAAAATGGCAGTAGCGTCCGCAAGTCGCCTGCCAAGCACAAAGACACTCAAGTTGTCGCTTGTCTTCCCAAAATAAACTCGCCGCCATACATATCACCAACTATCCACTTTCAGAACCAGAGAGATTACTAACGTTTTATTTCCTTCGTCAGCTAAAAAAAAATATATAGTGTTACAAAATTTTCTTTTACGTTAGGTCTTCACATTTCCATTTATAGACATGCTGGAAACCTATTTGTTTATTATCTCAGGTAGACAGTATGAGCATACGAAATGCAGATAATTTTAAACTTTTGATATCAATTTGCAACAATACGAAGTAACGTTTCTTTCACATTAGGCTGATAATTTTTTTAAGTTGTCTGGTGATGAGAATACCCTGAAACTGGAAAAAATCGCTAAGGCTACAATAAAATGTTTGAAACATTTCTGTACTCTACTCAACGCCATATTATATTGAAGAAGCGAACGTTAATAAATATATATTTTTAATACATTAATGTTTTTATTAAATTTAATTGCATTTCAACTTATTTGTGACAACGTTTATAACGACGTAAAAGGTAAAACCTTAATACATTTTCGCATAAATTTACTGCATTAAAACAATTTAAATTATAATCAATACGTGGTGTATGTTTTTTTGTAATTAGTGTTCATAAGGGTTTTTTTTGTAGCATTACTAGTGTTATTTTGAAAATGGGTATTTATTATTTATAAAAAACGGTTCAAAATAGCAAGTATTTCTTAATTAGGAGTGCCTTTGCTGTCAAAACATGAAGTAACGCTGTTTTTATGAATCCAAAAAATTCAGGTGTTATGTTTTATGTACAAAGGCTTTTTTTTCAGTGGGATAATTAGAAATATAAGTAAAATCATATTTTAACATCAACTAAACACTATTACATTTAGGAAAATTTCTCTTAAGACATAAAAAACTTTTAACAGTTTAAACAACATAATGTAGGTACGGAACATTACGGAGTTACGGAATTTCGAATTTGTGAACACCGTTATTACACTTCTGTAACTGCGGGTTACTTTATTGCGTTAAACAAGAGTTACGAGCGATAGTGCAAAATAAATGTGGATTATATTAAGCGATGTCACAATGTCACGTATTTAAAAAAATTTCTATGCTGCTATATTTTTTTTTATATTTTGAGATATTCCACGAATCTTAGGTCATTCATAAAAGCGTTAAAATTAATTTATCGCAGAAAGACGTTTTACAGACCCCACAATTTTCACATAAAATAATAGAAATGGTGTTTTGGTGTATTTCACTCGCCTGCCCGCCATCTTGATCGTGAATCTTCACGCCATATATCGTGAATATAGCATAAATTGAGTCGAAGGAAGCGTGAATCGTTACAATTGATGAGCCTGCACAAGTGATGAACATATATCGCACCAATAACTCTAATAATCATTTTTGACAAATATATATATATATATACGATTAATGATTTGCAGTTATATATATATACATATATATATATAACTGCAAATCGTTAATCACACTTCGAAACTTTTTGTTCGTTATCAGACCCTGTAAAGCCTGAATACCGTAAGGTTAAGATCAAGAAGGAAATTGCTACCAACAAAAGTTGCAGCTAATGAACATTTGAATGGTTATCGAGTATGTAAAATACTGAGAATACCCAATCCATTGGTAAAATACAACGCGAAATGAAGATATGGCCGTAGAATTTCATTTCTGTATAAGTGTTTATCTTATGTGTCCTTTATCGTTTAATGTTAAAGATACCTTGTGTGTTGGAATTCTGTTACGTAACGCTAAAGTTCTACAGTCTATTCGCGGTTTCTTCACACTTTTTTAATCAAGCCTTTGAAAATCATTCCATGTGTGACGTGTTTGGTGATTTTCTAAATATGTCATGTATCACAAGCGTTTTATACTGCTGTTAAAATAAAAGTGCCTTCTTTTTTGTTAAATTGAACTTTTACATAGCTACATTATATACGTAAATTATAACATCTATTTTAGAAATAATATGAATAAAAAAATAAATAAAATAGGTGTGTTGATAAGGCCTAGTAAGAAATAGTTCTTATGCAAAATATTACTACAGTGAGCATGAGTGCGCATGAAGCCAGTGCGTGTTCCCTTTGGTCACATTTTATAGATTTAGTTAAGTTTTGTTTGCATGAGGCGGAGGTATATCTTGAAAGTAGAACTTGGGCAGAGCTTCAGAAAATTTGGAACTAACCGTAAATTGACTATAGCCAACGGTTTCTCTTCTGCGGCACCAGTACTTAGCAAATAGAATTTTTAGAGACGGTACGGTAAACCAAGACCTTTTAAAAATTTAAGAATTCATATAAATATTGCAAATTTTTTATTTAACTGATATTATTGCATTGCGAATTATTAAAGCATTTTTTTCTTAGATGGAACATTAATTCCCGAAATCGTGTAATTGGTTTTTTATGCCAGGTCATTTTTAAAACACAGTTATGTTTTTGTAGATTGTCGGTTGCAGAGTAGGCGTGAGTCAAGCTCCCAGCAGCGCCGTATTTAAAAATATCGCCGAGTGGACGACAGTCAGTTTCGCCGACCTCTCTTCATTTACTCTTACGCCAATTCTAACTTCTTGGAATAGCCTGAAAACTGTAATTTTAAAGTATCCTTGCAAAATATAACAAATTAATATGTATAAACAGCATACACAACCTCTTACCAAAAATATTAAATGAACATAACTTTTAAATAGTTTTGAAAGCTTATGCAATGTTCGCATAGTAATGAATGAAAAAAATCACAACACAATTTCAATATTGCTTGTCTTATCACAACTGCCTTTGAAAATTCTTTTTTAGTAATACTTAAAGGCTTGCGTGTAATCATTTAAGAAAAATGTGATTCATCTTATATGTTAAGGAAGTACAAAAATCAACATGTCAGTCACAAAACAAATAATTGAAAGTTAATTGCAGAAACACGTTGAACCACAGAGTACGGAACAACTAAACTGAAAAATTGTACTGATATTCGATAACTTATACGTATTAGATAAATTTTAAAATGTTCACTTTGTATTTCACTATAAAAAATTAATTTTCTAGTTAAAAAGTGATAAATATTTAATATATAAACGGCCACATCATCTGCTTTGACTTATTTAAACGACTACTTATTTCTTTTTCTAAATCTCTTTTATACTGTCAACGTACTTATAAACTATTCACGGTAAAGTGAACACTTTTGAAAGCAGTCACATATGGAATGATAGTCAATAAATATATTTTATTTTAGCCTTAGACGTTAACTTCCGAGTGCGATGGAATATACAAACTGTGTTTATTACTCACAAGGCAATATTAATTTAAATAAGGTGGTTAAAGGATAAAAATGGCCAAAAGGAAAAAAGTAACTAGGGCCTCAAAAGTACTCACTTTACCGTGAACAGCCTACAACATTATTCGTTACATCTCTTTATATTTGGAAAACTAACAATTAAGCNTATTTGGATAACTAACAATTAAGCGTGTAAATATTACCCAACCCATACACCCCTTAAAATTTTTATGAAACGCTGGTTACAACATGCTGAAACTTCGTTCTTATGTTGCAAAAATTATGTAAGTGTAGTCCAAGTACTCAAGGATATACCAAAATTATTAATGCCGACCAATAAATCATTCTTGCAAAAAAAGTTTAAAAAATCAATCGATTTTAAGGCAATACAGTTTTCTTTCAAAGTATGTACTTGTTTTTTGAACATCAAATTCTACTGTCAATTATTTACTGAGAGATAATTTATTTTCACTTAAAAAATAACCTGCGTTTTGAGTCATATCCGTGTCTGGGCGTGTACAGCTATATTATTGTTACTAGTAGTCTTTGTCAGGTAACATTAATTATATCGTCCTCTCCTTGAAAACGTGTTTCATCTAGGTAGGTTAAGTTTTTTGCGGAACACTCTCTTAATTCTAATTTAATGAATGTCTCGTTTACATTAATTTATGTTCGTTTGAGTCAGATTTCATGTTTAGAATTTTTCAATTTTCACACGACTGTTTACTTTATTTTCATTGAAGCTATTGGTTTGATGTGGTTAAGAGTAGCTACTTTTCTGTTTTTTTACTGAAATTAAAACCACGTGAGAATCGCTGAATATAAAAGCAACGGGAAAGACTCAGGGATAATTTTTATTTCTTTGTTGTCTACCTATGTTTAAAGGGAACGTCGTCACGAAAAAAAAAACCAGTTGAAAGTTTGCCATGCATGGTAAAAACACAGAAAATTTGATTTGTTTCCGTTTCTGGCAATTATTATTTTGTAAAATACATTCATATTAAAGTTATTGAAAATGACAGCAAAACATACATTTTTATGTTGAGGTGACCCAAAATAATTTGTTATTGTTTCTATATTATGCAAAAGTTACAAAACTGATTCACATTTTTCACATCCATTAATGTTTACATTATTATACAAATACTAGTTTCTTAATAAAATAGTAACACATTTTCAAGATATGCTAAAAACCGAAAACGAAAGTTTGTTACCTCTGATATAAGAAGTCAAACATTTATTCCAAAATACGTCTTAGAATAAAATAGTTTTTTCCCACTAGTCAAACAAATGCGGTGCGTATTTTTATTACTAGGGACAGGTGTTTTTCGCGAAAATATTTCAAGACCAGTTGTACTCCAATACACTTTTGTCCATATGCACTTTCGTGGTTAGATGGTTTTAAATGTCACGTGCCTCAAGTGTCTGTCCGCGAATCATGGACGTCCATTATCGGAGTATTTTATTACGATTGGCCCAGTCAAATAAGAACATGTCTTCTCACGTTAACACGCAGCCAAAGGAAGTAGTGGTTGTGAACGTTCTAGCATGGGTGGGTATAACTATTTTCGCGAAATACACCTGTCCCTATTTATGACACAAAAATAATTACTTCACAGTAGAAAACAAATCAGATAAAAGTAAACTTATATTTACAACAGTTTAGCTTTACAATTTCTTGCGAGATAAAATACTGTTCTTAGCACTTATACAACCTGTCTGAGCACAGCCGAGTAGCAAGGAATATTGGTTGAGCATATCTCCTTCGCTTGTTTCTTCATGTGGGAAAATATGTTGCTCAGAGTAATTTTTTTCTTCATAATGCAAAGAATTTGGTGATAGAAGAGCCACAATTATAGAATTCTATATACAAAACAAAAATTATTTATAAAACAGAAAATGTATTACCGGATTTTAATTTTAATCACAATGTGTTCCATTGCACACGTTAACTGTATATCTAAAAAAAAGAAAAAAAAAAGTTAACTTACCTTTACTGAAGTAATTCAGAGATATGTATTTTAGAACGTCTTCTCACCTCTGTTGAACGTTTCCGATTCTGTTGTTTAAATATCAACGAAAAAAAATTAATACCACGCTTTAAATATATGACACCTGGAAGTGCACGTATATATTTATAAATACTGTGACAATTATTATGAATTTGGTTTTCTCACATGCTGATTAGTTTTCGAAACTTTGTTCTATAAAAATTTTCACCGAGTTAAAATTTTAGTATATTTTAGGATTAAATAATTAGCTCCTCGGGCTGTTTTGCTGTCCCGTAAGGCCACCGCCCGAGGCACATAGCTACACTCTTTTTCTCCCCTCTCCATCCTCTCTACTTTAAAGATCCGAACCTTGCTCCTAGTCAGTTTTAACGGTTACATTTTAGCATGGCGTTCTAACTAAGAAGTTCGTGTATATTGTGCGTCATTAATATGTTTTTATTTTTGGTTATTAATACACCCACCTTATGCTAGTGGGCTATAAAACAAAGGCGCCAACATACTAAACTAGCGTACACTAAAATATAAACACGGCAAATACAGAATATGCACCAAGAATCTAGTGCAACAAAAGTTCTTACCCAAGAAATTTGCCGTATTACTAAGCGACTACGTCGTTTAAAAAATTTCCCAAGAAATTATGGAAAAGTACTGTTAAAAAATTATCCAGAAAATATTGTAAATTTATGGGAGCTTCTTTTTTTTCGACTAGCGGGCTTTCCGTATATTTCACTAACTTTTCCGTGAATTCGCGATATCTTCCGTAGATTCCTAATTATTCTTTTGTTTATATTCAGCTTATAAAAGAATCTGTAAAAAAAGTCTTTAATTTTTGTTATGCGAGCTTTTCAAATTATATAAAAAAGAAATTTGAAAAACATTGGAATATTTTGTTTTGCAGTGGAATTTTACCATGAGACAAAAAATTTCATAGCCCGTGATTTTGTCCATCTATGCCACTACATATTGTTATCAAGTTGTAGTATTAACATTCAAGCGTATACATAAATCCTACAGTAAAACAGGAACCTTTCTCAGTTTCTCGTAACTTTGAAAGTTTGAAGTGTTACTAATGGTTTTAGGTGGCTTGTGATACGTTTGATATTTTAAAGAATTTCCTAAATGTCGCGGGAACGATAATTACCTCTTTACAGCGGCAAAAAATACTTCGTATAGCTTCACCATTTTCACCCATAAAACCCGAAGATGTTTTAAATACCGAGAGGTTTCGTATTTTGTATCTACGGCGCTCAGATCCGTTCTCTGTCATTACGGAGCATGTATCCGTAGATCGTAAGCTGTATACTTCCGTAAAACTTTTCGTGAATACATGAAAATGTTCAACTATGTACGAAATAGTTTCACGAGTCAAATGTTTAACATTTTTAGATACTGCCATATAACTTTAATACAGTATAATTAAAAAATGCTTTTCACTTATATATGATTAACATGGACACGTCTACGACAGCTCATGAAATTGGGCATCTTTAAGCATATTATATATGGCCTAAAATTAAATTCTAAGAAATTATTATTAAAATTACTATATAAATGTATACGAATAGTAAGAAAGTGCGAATGGTAAACTACGTTTTTTCCCATACATCCATGGTAGCGTTCCTACATTCGCTCACGAAACAGTCAAATGCGTAGGGAAGTCCCCAATCTTGTATAGTAACGACGCTCAACATTCCTATATTTGCAGTCTGACATGTGGTATTATTTCCATACAACGTATAGGTTAAAAACTTCCGTTACAGTTTAGGAAGTTTACAAAAAACACTTTACAGTGTAGATACACCTGATTTTTGTGAAAACGTTTATGATTGTATTTCTTTCACTCTTACTTTAATCCTGGAGTGGAGTGTGGTGTGAAGAGAGTGAAGCCACCCAGGCTCCTGACATCGAAGTCTTGAGAGCCGATGGTGGTGAAGTGAGGTGAGTATGGAGCAACGCAGGAATGACGGGGTGGGGGAAACGGGAGATCCCCGATAAAACCCTTCAACCAGCGGCATCGTCCGGCACAATTTCCACATGCGAAAATCCGGGAGCGGCCCCCACCGGAATCGAACCAAATTAGCGTAGGTGGGAGGCAAGTAGTCTAACCACTACACCACCTCGGCCCCTTTCATTCCCGGCATAAGCGAACCGACTTGGGACCTCTCTTCTGTGATTCGTTAACCTACTCGGTATATTTCAAATTTTCAAGAGCTTGTTTTTTAAACTCAACTACATCATATTTACAAACGAAAAATTATGATATTGCGCAGTATTTATTGTTTGTAACCAATTTTGAAAGTTGTACTGGTAATATCCCGTGCTTCCTTTCAAAAGTATTTGACAGCTTTTGGCTGTAAAACCTGCGCATCGGCCTTTTAGTGACAATTGTCTGTACCTCGGCTCTGAGGCGTCTCTCCGTCTGCACGAGTTAGTCGGCTCGACGGAGGCAGTCACAGTGCTATAATGGTGCGTCGCAGATCTGAGCTGTGTCCAAGTGTACAGCGAGAGAAAGCTAACTCAAGGAAAACAATTGAAGGTTGGCAGGAAGATTACCACTTCAGATTCTTTTAATTATCTTTTTCAGCATCACCCTTTTCACCAAGTACGTAGTTACACTTGCAACTGAAAGGTCTGGCATGTCTAATAGTAGTGCTTTTCAGCAGAATCCCAGATTGGTATTTTAATCAAGTAGGAATACTTGCAACTGAAATACCTTACATGTCTTCCGCTATGGCAATTTCGGCGTGCGGAGGGAAAATGTTCACAATATAATTTTTAAGCTACGTAATGTGTGGGTGTTGCTGTTAGTGCAGTCAGCCAGTACGCGAAATGAATTCAGATAAATGCAGAGCACTCAGAAAGTATTTCCTATTGTAATTCTCATAAACACCCAGAAAGTTCAATGGAAGGTGAGGAAGCAGCACATCGTCCTATCCTGCGCGTCGAGCCACAATCAGAAAGCGATAATTGTAAGAAAATCATTATATAATCATGATTCGTTGAATGCCTGTATGAATTAAACTTTTATGGAATTGGATTTGTAGGAGCATTTCAAAGTATTGTTACCAGCAGTCGATCTCGCTACTCGTGGCGGAAGAATACGGCTGTATTTGTTTACATCGACAACGAAAATGGTTGGAGAACTATAATTGTATTTCAAAACATTTTAGCTCAGATCCTTTTTCCGGCTACATTATTTTAATTAATTGCAGTTAGTTGCCATACAGCACATAACAATTTATGATGGCCCAGTCGAGTGAGATAATATCTTCTCTCAAAGACAAGCGGCTGGGACCCTAAGCAAAACTGAAGGTGTGCATATACGATATTGAAGTTTATCAACAGCGGAAAACTTTTCGCAAATATTAGGCGTCCTAACTTATAATTTCTACAAAAAAATTGCTTTATTTTATTTAAATTGTTTTTATTCCGTGAAAAAAAATTATTAAATTGATTAAACTATTACACTTTCCATCATAAAATATTTTATTTGTCAAAGTTCTATTGACATCGTGTAAACCAAAATTGTGTTTTGTGATCGGATTTGGTTAACGTAGAAGTGATCAACTTTACGTTCATGAGTGAACTATACCGTAAAATCATTACTCCAGATTTAATATGCACTGAGTAGTTAACTTTACTGAATAATAATGCACATGTGTACACTATAAAATATTGCAAGGGCAATTATTATATGTGCGAAGGAAGCAAATTACAGTAACGTTTAAAGAAATATCTCATTACAAACTTAGGACAAGTATACACGATTGTGGGAGTAGTATGATATACGGGATAATATAAGTATACTTAAATTTGTAGTCCTTTGCAGACTTGGTATTTAATTAAGAAGCTCTCTTCTTTTCTGTCGGTATATTTTCGTAGCACTTATTATTTTACGACTCATCGGCACGATATATACGTCGATTGGCCTGGCCGCGCATTGCAACATGTTGGAAAATATTCCTACCTTTTATGAGCAACCATGACGTCAGCGGAGGGTAATTCGACTACGAAGTAGGTATAGTTGAACCAAATAAAGGTAAAAAAGAGTCGTTTAATCCGCGAACTACAGCCGTATTTGCCAGCAGAATGCCATCACTGGATAGCAACATATAGGAACGCCGTTCGTCTATCTGTTTATCATTCTGGCAAGACTATTTTTTAGTATAATGACGGGGAAATTTTACGTAGTTACAATGCATTTATGAACTTCCATTAGAAAGCGTATGAACATTTATTAATCGGAATTAAGTTTTTCCCTTTTCCAGTGTTAATAACTACACAGCATGTAATACACTGCTGGCAATTAAAATTGTAACACCAAGGACGTGTGCTATCACAACCAGAATTATTGGACCGAATAACCATCATACATCGGTGACATGATTAGCCTACTCATTTAATTTTGTATGACATCAGGATATAAGTACTGTGCGGCCCCACAACGGGTGACAGTAACTAATGCTGCACGACATGGCATGGAGAGAAATGGTCTTTAGATGTCCGTCTGGCGTATCTCCGCCCATGCTGCTTCGATACGTGCCCAAAGTTCATCTGTTGCAGCCGCGGTGTGTCTTGTTGCAAACCAGTTTTCGTCCGATTATGCACCACACGTTTTCAATTGGTGAGAGATCCGGTGAACGCACAGGCCAAGGAAGCAGTGTGACATGGTGGTCATCCAGGCACCGATGTGTGTCACATGCGGTCGTGCATAGTCCTGTTGGTACAGGGCCCCAGGTTGGCTCTGAAGATGGACAACAACATGTTCCAACATCTCGGCGATGCAACGGTTTCTGATCAGCATACCAGTAATGCGGACTAGGCGCGAGCGAGACTAGAATCCGAGGACATGCCATACATTAACTATAAGTGATGGGCCGGTATGGCAGTGCATAATGCAGGGCTCGGCCAGGCGTGCGCCACGGTGTCGACAGACAACGGATGCGACCATCGTAGTGCAGCAAGCAGAAGCGGGATTTTTCGGAGAAGACGATGAAGTGCCAATCGTCATTCCAGGCCCGATTTTCCACGCACCGTTGCAGTCGCAGACGCCTGTGGTGAGTAGTCAGTGGCAGCCGCAGTAATGGGCTCCTGGACAAGAAACTGCAGACGGCGACTCACCGTGTTTGCAGACAAAACTGACGTGCCACATGTTTGAACTCCTGAGCGAGGGTGTTTGATGTAGCTGTACGGTCCGTAATCACCATGTGCATCAGATATCTGTCCTCACGTTTGTTGGTACGACAGGCTCGCTGGCTTCCTGCACGTCGCTCAGCCCGTCTTTACTCGACCCACTAATCCTACATCCCCTTCAATGTGGTTGCATTTCTTCCAGTGCAATATCGCTGTAGGGTAATCCATAATGCCGATAGATCACGATTCTCCCGCGGTCGACGGTGGAAACCTGATCGTATGGTTGTCGTGTTCTTCAACGTGGCATGCCACACTCCGTCTCTGAACACATGGAATGCGGGGAAACCGAATGTCACTATCTCTCAGCGGCTCTCCGACCTCCACATATATATCACTTCTCAGTGTCGTGCTGCGCCACTCGACTGAACAACTAATCATGTCATTGTCCTGCCCTGTTCTTTATATCATTCCTCAATGTGACGTCCTTCAGGTGCGTCCGGCTTAGTGTTGCAATTTGAATGGCCAGGAGTGTAGTTATTACCGGTAGTTAATGGATGAAATGGATAAATAATATAACGGGTGACAATACCAGCTTAACTGCGTTAAGTGCTTGAGTCCGGGTTAAATAATAAGTATATAAGCTGTTTTTATTACAAATCTGTCAAAATGAAAACACCAAGTAAACATAATATCAGTATCAGTGCAGATCTATTAATATAATGTGTGAATTCAATAGTGAAATTTTTTTTGTAAACCCTTATATTATACTAATATATTTATGAAGATTTTTACTCAAATTATTATATGGCCGTTGGACTACAGTGACAATCAAAAATGAAATGCAAGTGTGAAAATACATTTTTTTACAAATTGAAAATAAATGGAAAATATAAATTTTTGTGTTTCTGTTTGGATATCATATCTGAAATTTTTATCATTACGCAGACACAAACGAATATTAGTTTCAGATGGTTTTGATAGTTGTTGAATACTGCATAGTAAATGCAGATAAATGACAGGTTTGTCGGCCGCTGCGGGTGCCTGCCTGTAGTTTCGCGTCATTTGACATTTTGTGCTTCGAGACCTTGACACTCCAGGNTTTACAAATTGAAAATAAATGGAAAATATACATTTTTGTGTTTCTGTTTGGATATCATATCTGAAATTTTTATCATTACGCAGACACAAACGAATATTAGTTTCAGATGGTTTTGATAGTTGTTGAATACTGCATAGTAAATGCAGATAAATGACAGGTATGTCGGCCGCTGCGG
This sequence comes from Clitarchus hookeri, assembly GCA_002778355.1. Classification (NCBI taxonomy): domain Eukaryota; kingdom Metazoa; phylum Arthropoda; class Insecta; order Phasmatodea; family Phasmatidae; genus Clitarchus; species Clitarchus hookeri. The sequence continues at coordinate 772,217 of NQII01000179.1, read as the reverse complement.
GTGCCTGCCTGTAGTTTCGCGTCATTTGACATTTTGTGCTTCGAGACCTTGACACTCCAGGTCCTCACACACTGTTAAAAAAATACTTACTCATTTTACGAAAATTACTCAGAAATCTTAGTAAACTCTCTGTAAAATTACGGACACATAGCTTTCTAAATTTCTAAATTTCTAAATTTCACAGAACTTTCTGTGAATTCACGGAACATTTCCGTAAATTTCTAGGTTATTTTTCTGTACTTCATGTTTTCTTAATCGTGTTCACCTGCATTCTTCTTGTACCATTGCAGGAATAANTTTTCTTAATCGTGTTTACCTGCATTCTTCTTGTACCATTGCAGGAATAATTTTGGTATTTGAGTTAAAGACTTTTTTTAGTGTATATTAATGTTTGTGTAGTTTAAGCTTTGCTAAATGTTACAGACGCCTGATGCTATTTTTTATGTTTGAAAGAACATGTCTAAGTGGCGTGGATATCGTGACTGTCGTAAAAAATAATTGTCCTGTTACAGTGACGAAGAAATCTTCGTGTAGACTCGACATTGCTCGTTACCGGAACCTGAAGAGAATAGGAAATACGGAAACTTTCCGTATTTTGTATATACAGAGCTCATCTCCGTTTTTCGTAGTTACGGATTGCGTTTCCGTATACTTACTGTACATTAGCGTAAAAATGTCCGTAGATATACGGAAATGTTTAACAGTGCACGATGTGTACTATATACAAAGGAAAATACATTTACTTAACAACGTTCGAGATTTGTCCGTGCGCCCCGTGCCCCGTGAAGTGTTTCTGCAGTTAATGATTGTGAGCATGAAATGTAGACATTAATTGCAGTTATATTACAGGGAGTTGTATTCTAAGGCGATTATATGAGAAGAGTCAAAAAATTCGCTGGTCAATTAGATAACAGGCCACACATCGAAAACGTGTACGTTTCTCCTGCTTCTGCGATTGGCAAACAGTTCACTTGAAACGTCCTGTAGGACATAAACAAAAGTATCGAATCACATGCACAACTGTCAAAAATAAAATTACTTGTTGCATTAGCTATAGCGAACGAAGTACACTGAAGAGCCAAAAAAAACTGGTACACCTGCCTAATATCGTGTAGGGCCCCCGCGAGCACGCAGAAGTGCCGCAAGGCGACGTGGCATGGACTCGACTAATGTCTGAAGGTATGCAGGAGGCATTTCAAACCATGAATCTTGCAGGGCAGTCCACAAATCCATATGAGTGCGAGGCGGTGAAGATCTCTTCTGAACAGCACGTTGCAAAGAATCCCAGATATGCTCAATAATGTTCATGTCTGGTGATTAAGGTGGCCAATGGAAGTTTCTAAAGTCAGAAGAGTGTTCCTGGAGCCACTCGGTAGCAACTTTCGACGTGTGGGGTGTCACATTGTCCTGATTGAATTGTCCACGTCCGTCGTAATGCACAATGGACATGAATGGGTGCAGGTGATCGGACAGAATGCTTACGTATCTGTCACCTATCAGAGTCGTATCTAGACGTATCAGGGGTCCCATTTCACGCCAACTGCACACGCCCCATACAATGACAGAGCCTCCACCAGCTTGAACAGTCCCCTGTTGACATGTAGGGTCCATGGATTCATGAGGATGTCTCCATACCCGTACACGTCCATCCACCATATACAATTGGAAACGAGACTCGTCAGACCAGGCAACGTGCTTCCAGTCATCAACATTCCAATGACTGTGTAGGCGGGCCCAGGCGTGGCGTTAAGCTTTGTGTCGTGCAGTCAACAACGGTACACGAGTGGGCCTTCGTCTCCGAAAGCCCATATCAATGATGGTCCGTTGAATAGTTCACACGCTGGCACTTGTTGATTCCCCAGCATTGAAATCTGCGCTAATTTGAGAAAGGGTTGCACGTCTGTCACGTTTAATGATTCTCGTCAGTCGTCGGTAGTCCACTTCTTTCACGATCGTTTTCCGGCCGCAGTGATGTCTAAGATTTGATGTTTTACCGGATTCCCGATATTCACGGTACTCTCGTGAAATGGTTGTACGCGAAAATCAAAATTTGATCGCTACATCGGAGATGCTATGACCTCTCTCTCGTGCGCCGACTATAACACCACGTTCAAACTCACTTAAATCTTGATAACCTGCCATTGTAGCAGCAGTAACCGATCTAGCAACTTTGCCAGACGCTTGTTGTCTTATATAGGCGTTGCCGACCTCATCGTGTTACTCTGATTGGTTTTATACCTCTGTTATTCGCATACCCACGCCTATACCAGTTTTTTTGGCTCTCCAGTGTACTTCAGGTCGAGTACGCTGACGACGATGAAGTCTGGCTTACATACAGTTATGATACTCGTGAATTATCCCAACCTATAAACTTATACTACGATTTAGCACCTCTAACTAGCTTTCCTTTCCTCGGACAAGGTTACGACTTAACTTATTCAGACCCAGTGTGGGCAATTGCGTACTTTACGATTGTGTGGGTAATTTTTGGTCAGTACTTCACACTGCGAAGCTCAGTGGCCAATGATATTACCTTAAAAAATGTTTTGCTAACCGTCTTACTGGTATAGGTTATAATTGGTTCGTATAACTGTAGCCGAAGATATAGCCTATCTAAACAAGTGTTCTGTTGACTAGGTACAGCACCCATCATATTTTTTTTTGCAACTCCTGAACCGTAAAGTGAAGTGGGTCTGAAAGGGTTAACAGCTGCACAATATACACGCCGAGAGACACGTATTTGGTGCTGTCATTACATTCACACCCACGGAGCTCACATAAAAAATACGGGAATGAAAAACTTGAAACACCGTCCAAATTTTTAAAGTACGTGAGGGTTATAGAACCCTCGCGTCCACTAGCCAAATCCACATCATACAGTCACAGAGGGATTAAGACTACAGATGTTGAACATCTACTTATACAGCGAAATCCAGCAGCACATTCCTGCAAAATATCTTCCTTGGCCATCAAATTGTTCGAATGCCTTTCGCCGACCATTGCCAACAGCCTAGCCAGTAGGGAAATTTACGTATCACTCAGTAGTCATAAGGCCCTCTGTTCCCAGGGCATTGCGCAGTCAATCAGAGAACGAGTACGTCCACGACGAAGGAACCAGCATACCATTTATATTATATACTTCTGTGGCTAGGCCTAGTAATGCAGGCTCGTATTTGCCTCAGCCTTCACGCACGCAAAAACATTGTTTCTCGAACATACTGTGTTCTTGACATATTAACTAACACTCTCTTTACCTCAATTTGTGTGACCCACAGTTCTTTCACAATGAATATGAGCCAGTGGCTTTAATCAGAAAAGGAGCCACGGTGGCTGAGCGGTTAGACTGCTCGCCTCCCACCAAGGTGAACCGAGTTCGATCCCCGGCCAGATTTTTGCAAGTGGGGATTGTGCCGGACGATGCTGCTGGTCGGCTGGTTTTCTCGGGGATCTCCCGTTTTTCCTGCTCTTGCATTACGTCGCTGCTCCATTCTCGCCTCATTTCGCCCTCGTCGGCTCTCAAGGCTTCGATGTTAAGAGCCACCCAAATTTCTCAACTCAACTCAATTTTATTCAGAAAAAATCTTTTACTGAATCTTTAGTTAACAAGCTGTAATCTACTTGCGAATCAGTGGAATAAAATGAGATTCCACTACCATACCAGCGCAATTCACTAGGAATCAGTATAAATTACTGTTTAGTTAGCAACTACCAGTAACTAAATTGATAAGTAGAATTTTACTGTTTCAAGTGGAGCAGTATCAACAAATCTAAGATAAAATTAGCTGATTTGGAGCAGTTTTAACTGTTTCGATTTTGAAGTGTGAGAGCTAATTTCGAGACATTATATTGTGCCTCTGCGAAATTTTGCAATTTTTTCATATGCGTCTTACAATTTCGCGGGATATTTGGAAACAGAGTAAACTTCAAAGTAATTTTTTATTGTCACAGTAAGATTTTTTAAACAAATGTGAGTTTTATAACTGTGCACAGATTTGCAAATTCGCAAAAATATTATTTGTAAACATTTACAGAACGGTAACTGTATCGCTACAGAAAATTACAATTGGAAAATAACCCTTTGCCGTCCGAATTCAATAATTCTTTTTTTTTTATTATACATGTACACGCATTAATTTTTAATTAATAAACAGAAACAAGGTGAGGTTTTATGAATGATATTTCATTAAAAATAATTATGTTACTCTGGGGTAGGCCTATTACTGGGCTGTTAACATCCATGTCATAAATCAGAATAATTTCTTCCTCTACAAGAAAATACCACAGACTCATATAATAAAAAATAAAATATGAATAGTAATATAATTGACACGTGACTTCATTGTCACAGCGGGCAGTAAAGAATAAAATTCATGAAACCGCTGATGAAAAAATAAGAGGTGCACACAAAGTTTGTACTAGTGGCGAGTAACCCTGCTGTTGTCGCCATTGACAACGCCACTCGTAGGGACGGCCGCTGTAGACCTGCGGCTACTGAGCAAGTCCGTTTGACGGCTGTCAGAAAGAACTGTTTTGCTTGAGTTTCAAATTCCATGTGGTGTTTTATAACTGCGCAGGCCCAGTTATGGACTTTTAATTGATTGGCACATTCATAGTGCAAAAAATATGAAAGTGCGTGCGTGTATAATTACAAAATGCAATTTGTTATGCAAATAATTATTTTTACGAGAGTTAAAAAAAATATTTTAAGCACTGCAATTTTGTTTTAGCTGACTCTTTTACAAATACATTTTTCACGTCGTATTTTCTTTTTAATTTATCTGCATGCAGAGTAATTAGTATCCTGTGTACAGAATACGGCAGTTGGAACTCCTCACATTGATGAAAAATTCCTTTATGAAGAGGACTCATCGGGAGAATTGGTCTCGTCGTAGTACGCCAGCAAAATAAAAAATGCTGAAGCGGAAATGTTAAACAGAATATGTTTTAAGTAATGTATTTTTATAATAAAGGATTTACAGACAAATTTGCAAATTAAGACATCCCTGAATAAAAACAACAAATCTTGCGCTTGCTGAAGCTAGACATTTGTGGAGTGGTGAGATTTTGGGTGGCTCTTAACATCAAGGTCCTGAGAGCTGATGAGGGTGAAGTAAGGTGAGTAAAGAACAGCGCTGGAATGCAAGAGTTGGGGAAACGGGAGATTCCCGAGAAAACCAGCTGACTAGCGGTATCATCCGGCACGATGCCCACATGCGAAAATCCGGGAGTGACTCCGCCGGGAATAGAGCCTGATTCGCCTAGGTGGAAGGCAAGTAGTCTAGCCACTTCACCACCGCGGCCCCGTAAATATTGGTAATTAATATTGTGTGTTCTGAAGCGTTTCATGTTCAATTATCTGTTTCTCATACGTATGAAAACAGGCTTGTTTACTCTGCCGTGAGTAAAGTTGCAAAATTATATTCGTTTTAGAGATATTACACAAAATGTCACAGTCATTTGAAGGATTATGAAAGGCAGTGTGTTTGCAAATTACAAGGAAAACCCATTTCCGTATTTTTGGTGTATGAGAATGAGATATTATTTTAATCACATGTTTAACGGTCACGATTCGGGCATTCATTTAGAATTGTTTTCTTTCCCTGAGACCCAAAATAAGAGACCTTAATATTGAGACGTACATTTTACCACTATATTAGTCTTCATAGTTTTATGCATATTCAAGAACCTGTGAAATGTTCGTTATAGACCACTGCAGCTAGAAATAATTTTCCTCTTTGACTTGATTACAAAAAATCTAGTTTATTACTGATCAAAGTCTTCTAAGGCGTTTCCCATTAAAACCAAGCCAGCCTGAGCAGGTGGCCGTATGGACTTAACTGCTGTACGGAAAGTTCTATTTGAAGTCGAATTTTACATCGCATGTATAGGCATATAAAAAGTTGTAAATTTCGAGAACTCCGTGATTATTGGTGTCACTTATTAACGACTGGGAACTCGGAATTGAATGTTGTCGGAGGCTGTGTGCGGAACATCATTGGTAGAGGTGATGGAAAATCGCGAAAAAAATTTTAGCTAACATATCTTATTCTTCCATAATCGGATGAACTAGGTTTTGACTCGGCTAAGTTGTTATCAGACCAATCACGAACGTTCTGCCTTATAGTATCAGAATCCTCATTGGCCCAGTGAAACGGGGTAGTAGCTTAATANTAGGTAGAAGTGATGGAAAATCGCGAAAAAAATTTGAGTTAACATATCTTATTCTTCCATAATCGGATGAACTAGGTTTTGACTCGGCTAAGTTGTTTGCAGACCAATCACGAACGTTCTGCCTTATAGTATCAGAATCCTCATTGGCCCAGTGAAACGGGGTAGTAGCTTAATACGTGCATGACAGCCAATAAGGAAAGAAAACTGTCAAAGATGTGTACAGTACGTTGAATCCTAGCAAACAATCAACTTTTCCCGCGGAAACCTTCATCTGTAATCATAGTGTGGCCTCGTAGCCACATGCGTGGGCACGAGGGCTTTTAACGTGTTCAAGGCACAGAAGTGAGGGATCGATACGGGGGATGCTAACTCGCACCCCTAGCGCCTCATCGCTCCAACGCTCAAGGCGTGCAGTGTTTCCGTCGGTGTTCTATACTTTGCAAATCACGTGTTCGACAGTGGGACTTTATTACACGCCATGAAAGCTCGCAGATTAAACTACGTCCATTTGGTTGTACTCTTCTCGTAGCTCCTAAGAAACTGCGCAGGCAAACCCTAGAAATGCAATTCCCCCCCCCCCCCAATTTTTACGACTTTTTTCTTTGACTACACTTAGTATGATAACAGTAAAAAGAAAAAAAGAAATAAACACGCCCTTAGATAATTAATGTTTATTTTTTTTTATAAAAAGTGGTTTTTATAGCATACTTATGAAACAAAATACATCCGAACTATTGACTCTTAACAAACAAGAATGGGTACAGAAGTAGCGTTTAGCGTACCACATGAACTGATAGTACCTTTTGATTGTAAACCATTTTTACGATACATTTAGATAAGCTGTTGTTTCTGTAGGTTTTTGCCATCAGTACCTAAGTCAGATGTTACTCTCGCGTATATGACGACAAGATTGGCTCAAATATTGGACGCTCACGTCGCATTACTGATGAGATTAAGCTGTTAGAACCTGTACGCAGGTTGCCTAGGCGTAGCAGGTACCACCTCTGCGTGATGTTGGATTCACAGTAGCACGACAAGCACAATACGATAGCCCGACACGACATAAGAGCAGGAAGAAAGTTCATATAATATTTTATTCAGTGTTCACAATGTCCCGATCTGCCCGTCACGTAGTTGGGAAAACCCTAAAATGGTTAAACACTCACATAACATACATTTTTCACGCCATGAAACTTAAGACAAATAAATGATTATTCACTTTCGAAAAAGTTTAAATGCATACAAAACAAACGTATGTATAAAACAAGCTGAATTGGGATTTTGGCGCTATGTTAATTTGTTTATTATTTCATACAGTAGGCAAATATGCACGAATTTTTATTCTTTAATGTTATGTTTGCGTTTTATGCACACCCTGACGATCCGAAACAACGAAATGGATATATAAAACCTGCTTCTGTGCCGTTGAATTTGCGATTTTGTCAACCTGTCATACAGTCCGTTGAAAATTTGTCAACGTGTCGGGGCTATCGTGTCGTGCTTGTCGTACTACTGTGAATACAGCATGAGAGGTTTGCTCGGGCGGTCCAGTACCCAGTCCCCCTATTTCTTCCGCCCACTTATCATCTTGCTCTGCTTCATATAATGTTGTTTTCTTCTTCAGGCTGTCCAGAAACTACGAATACACGCCACCTACTGTAAAATGGTTTTAGGCAGAGTGACTTTTAAGTGAAATTATTTCTGAACCAGATGTCTGGTAAGCCAAGTTGTTTTTAGGCCAAGTGTAGAGCTCTCTAAACGTCACTTCATATCAGTTGGGGCCCTTAGCAACGACCTCATTCCTTCACGTCGGCGCTGCCTAGGGGGAAAAACTACATGTGGATTCTTCTTCCTATTCTCAGCCAGCACGTTATGTCACGGTGCTTAGGTGCAAATTAAGTTTTCTCGGGGCAGTTGCTTATTTTCAGAGAGCGAATTTTCGGGCAGCCGTGTAAGGGAGGGACTTTCCCCTTTTGATTAATGTTTCATCCCTTCCTGTCAACAGAAGTAATTACTTCAGGAGGGGGAATAGTGATTTTACCCTTTGCAGCACTTATTTTTATAGATGTTACCATCCTTGAGTAAGGGAATTTTCCTATTACAAAGTAAACTCTGAAACTGCTTCCTTCAAGACTCGATTCGGCTTATGCAAGAAGACAAACCACAGTATCTTCGGAAACAGAGAGTCGAAACTCATACTAGGAAGTCATTAAAATGTAATTCTTTGTGTTTGATGATTTATAAACTAGAGAAAACTTATGTTATTATTCACTGGAAGGCAAAAATTAATAGTACGTTTAAAACTTATATTATTTAACGTCCGTAAATTTTTCTTTTTATCTTGTCACACTTTTGCTGGGATAAATTTTTGTGGAAACGGTAGTTACATATATTCAAAAATTCTGTCATTCTGATTATGCTTCACCATGAGAAAAATTACCGTTCACGCCTGTAAGAAGAAGAAAAATATTTACTTGCGGCACAGAAACAATGTCTAAGAAGTTACTTTTCGGAACTCAGATATTTTTAAAAGTCCTAGATAACATTACACCTTGCTACTCCAACATCGTCAGCTTGTGCCGGCATGCACAGCTTATCCCGTGGCACATAATTTTGTACATGGTTGTGACAGACTTTGCCAGAACAGCGTACGAAGCAAAAAGGGGTACATGCTTTGACAGAGCAGATTCACACTCGGCGGAGACAGTAAAGGACGACAATTTCGTCTAACAATTATAATATTTAACGTAATAGCGACTCTGCTCTGATGTATGAGTGCAGTAAATGCTTCAACAACGTTTGCGAATTGAAGAAGACGCGCGGCTGGGGTGAATTCGCGGGGCCGCGTCTGAAAACGGAGCTAATGTTTTCAGGAAGGGTACTACATCGTAAGAATAATGACTGGACATTACGAATCTAATTATAATTCTCGGTCATGCGCGTTGTATGTTTTAGGAGGGGAGCTTGCGCCGTAGGGGCAGAGAGGAAGTGGAGAGAGTGAGAAGTTTCGTCCGAACCCCGGAGGGGTGAGAGGGGCGGGAAGCAAGAAAGGAGGGGTTGGGGGATTCATCAACGTAATAAAGGCTGGCGGGTGGACACTCGAGCGTTGTTGGTGGGTGAGANCAGGCCAGTAGATGTCTGTAGTGTCGCAAAGCGTTCTCTCCCACGGCGGAGTACCAACAGTGTGGTTTGAAACGTGCGCGAGGTCTGACGTGTTTCCCATCTGGAAAAAAACACATCGGCGTGTTGCCTCTCTGCCGTTTTGACGTTTTGTCCGCGACCGGAAGTACAAATTAACTCCTCACATTTAAATTCCGAGTCGACGGGCCAGTATGCAGATTTCCGTCCGACGGCGTTGAAGGTGGAAAACGATGTATCATACGGGAACGGACGATCTTCCGTATCGAGCTGGAATTCTGTTGGCGTGCGTCAAGAGTAACAGCAGGCTAGTGTTGTAAGAAACCCAGTCTCATGACATAAACAAACTTCGATCGTAGCTGGTGCACGTGGTTTGTAAAATAGTAGGTATATTTATTTGGTTGGGACACGTGGCAGTAAAGAACAACGAAAAGCCTAGAGAGCGCCGCACGTGAATCCGTTCTGTTCCATTGTTGTGAAAACGCCCGATTGTTGTTCGCTATGATTCGCGCATCTCGTTCGTCGCGAGGTGAGGACGACGATGTTCTGATGTTTCACTGACGTCACGTGACAAGGACGGGGGAAAAGCGGGAAAAATCTGCGAGCGCAGAGAACACAGTTTGTTTCTCCCAGAACTTCACCATAACCTCAACCACGAGTTCTTCAGGTATGTCTGTGTTCTTATATGGAAGCTTATGAACTAGGCGACATGTAGGGTGTGAAACGTCGAACATGGTTGTACTCAGTGTATACATTTTGTGATATGTTATTTATTATACTTCTGCTACTCGTAAAATTGAATCACTGGCTTAGTATGAGCGTCTTACGAAATCGTTTCCTATTGCTCTATTTAATCGTACTCATCGAATGTGACTTCTCCCATAACACGATCACGTATCAAAGTGGGGCCTACTTGTGCTTCGTTCTGCATTTCATGAAAAATGTAACCCTTTTAATTCTGATTTACGGTTTCATTAGTTACTTGGTACGATACTTGACTTACATTTGCATCATTGTTCTTCCTTTATACTACTTACGCGCGAAGTTATCCATCCATGTAAAGTGTAGGTATCGTGATCAAAAGATGTCAGAGACGAAGATAGGCCTAATTGAAATATTCTGAACGTAGAAATAACGTTTGCGGTTATTAGGAATACGTGTCAGTAATTGTTAGCAATATTATACCTATATTTACGAACGTATCACAGTGAAGTGTACTGAGGAATGAAATGTTATTGTGCGATTGAGCACCCGTGCGTACGAAACAAAATATTCCTATTAATTATTGAAAGAAATCAGAATCGAACCAATATGAGTAGTTGATTTTTAGCAATATTATTATAAATACAATTTAAAGATTTAGAAAATAGTCCAGTTATTTTAATGCATTTTATTTGTTTTTTTTTTTTTTTTTATTGTTGCGTGCATCAAGCGTTTTGGTTAATGGGCAGAGCTCTTAAATTAGTTTCAATAATGACCCATTTAACAAGTTAGATAAATGTCACCCCGAAAATGTTTAGTGCTAGCTGATTAAACTGTGCTAAGTGGATGATAGTCTTTCGAAACAATACAAGTGATATCTATCATTTATCTGCAATTCTTTTCATGTCATCTACTCAAGCAAAAAGATTTATTCAGATGACAGAACGTTCCAAAAACGCCGGGCTGTAGAATTTATTCGGGCGGTAAGTAACTTCACTTCTCTAAAGATAAAAAACGAAGTTTTATTTCCAGAAATCTCTACACATCAAGTAGAAATCGACAATTTCAAATATGATTTACATCATATTTCGTAGATCTATATTTCTACCTGTTATTAATGGTGTGTGGTAATTGTTTACTATTAAACATTTTACACAAATAAGCAAATGCTTGTTTTTCTTCTTTTGAAAAAAATTTAATTTTTCATTACAAAAATTTTTTTTAATTTTAGTTTATGGTCTACTGCAAATTGAGTAAGAAATTATGCTATTCGCATACGGAAATGGAAGGAACGTATAAAAGTGCATTTTTTATGTACCTACATAAATTATATTTGCCCACAAATAAAGGGTTAAAATTTAGTTGCCGCGTATTATTTTCACAGCTTTCGTCAAAGAGAGATTTATTATGAACACCATTCTTGCTGAACACGGCATACCTCACATAAAAAAAAATCGCCAGTATCTCGCACATGGTAAAATCGTCAGAGCTTTTACGCCCAACCTCCCTGCTTTATAACACAATTGCAGAACAATTATAACTGCGAGCGCTTTTGCAAGAAATTAACTTGACATAATGCTAATATTATTTAAAGTTCCCGTAATTTTCAACACAGACTGGGACATTAACGAACTACTTTTTAATTTTGCTTTTAATAACATTACATAACACGCTCACATAATTAAATTATTCTGGTAAAATAGTTAAACAATTCTGTTTGTATCTTAATTTTTTTTTTCTGGATGTAAGTGCGTGAAAGATTATATCTCCCGAAATAATGGCTTTTTATACCGAAGTCATAACTATTGAAGAAAATGCTTTTCCATGTAGAAAACCCTATGTCCCAGCCTACAGAAATGGTGTAAGCTAGGTTATACAATGAATGAACTAATCTCTGGCGTGCCATTGGCTGAGAGGAAAACAGATCGTTACATCTGTTCCAGACCTACCTCTAGGGCTGCTGAGTCCGCCGGAAGAAGATAAGAAACAGAAAACAACTGACAGATGCCTACCGCCGATTCAGAGTAAAAAAATAAATCTCTACGTATGTTTTAATACTGAAAAAATTACATAGAACAATAAACTTCATAGTATACGAAGTTGTTAAGACGTATTGAACGTGTGTGAAGGAACATTGTTAAATTATGTATTCTTATGTTACTTCCTCAAATTTCCTTTAAGGAGTTTTCAACTCCTTTGCTGCGTTGAGATCTCCTTGCGATCGACATTTATAACAGCCGCGAATAGTTGGTGGTTATCTCCAAGAAAAATTAAGTTTTTTTTAGTTGCATTGCCATTAACTTAACACAACATAAACAAGGAAAAATTTATTGCCGAAAAAAGTAAACATTGATTGCTGTGTTACACTTAACTACAAGTTCCTCAGAGCTATGTGGCATATTCAGCTTTTTTAAATATTAAGTTAACGATAACATACGGTACATTAAGAAATTTTATATGATCTTATACTTGTTATGACATATACTTACCCCCCTTTCGAGTAAATTTGCAGGCTGGTTTGAACTTTGAGTGTTCTGAAGATTGCCGTTTTAAAATTACTCTTGCGGAATCAAACGGTGTAATGAGATAGTCTTGTTGTCTGGGTAGAGTAAGAGGTTAGAAATAATTTTTATGTGCAAAGACAGTCGCGTAGGCGTACATAATTTTTAGTATAGGAAGATAACTTAACTGTATCAGAAATGTTAATGCTAGAGACTGAAGTAAACCTTAGTATTCGTGGTCGTTAGTTTTTTTTGAGAGTTTTCTGTCTTTTTCACTACTAATCCACTTTGCCTTCATTCTCATATCATTTCAATCCGTGTGTGAAATTCATACCATGTTCAAGTCAAGTCGAGTTTACTTAAGTTTGGCACTTACTGATTCGGACTTTAGAAATGTTTCCTTTGTGTCAATTTTTTGACAAATTTATGATTTGTCTGGAAAATTCTGAAAAATATTTATGAACGTGCATGAGATTTCTTTGTGTGTGATTAAGTGGTTTCCAGTGTCTTAGATGGTATCGTTTTGACGTTACAGGAGGGAAAATAGAAAAAATGTTACCCTCTACTACTTTATAAACAAATTGTATGAAAACTTACTTTTCGGACTAAATCTCTAAACATGAATCTACATTTTATTCAGCATTCTTTGGTAAAAATGCATAGCTGAATGGTTGTAGGTATAAATGAGGTAAACTGAATTTTTCCTATGAGTTTTCGAGAATAAAACGCAATTGTAGTACGAAGTTTGGGTGTATTGTATTTATGATATAAAATAATCGATTTTACAAAATACAGAAAATAACTTCCTCCCCACCAAAGAAACTGGCAATATTAAATATGTATACAAAATAAAGGAACGATAAAAATTATATGCATATTTGATGTGCGAACAAATGAGAACGCTATAATAATAATAATAAACTGAGTTTTAAATTTTTAATTGGTTAAATCCTTTTGTTACTATTTCAAACAAATAATTTCGTTGAAATTTTTGTGTAAACAAATGCTTGCTTGCTCAGACAAATATTTATCTCAGTGCTGGCGTAACTTACGCCAGATAACACAGCTGTTGTTACTCTGTGAAGCTCGTACTACAACTGAAGGCGGAGGTTTATTGCGAAATATATACGAGTCATGGGCTTAACTAAGGTGAATGGGAACTACGAGATTGCAGACTCTCGAAATTAAACTATTGTAGGCTAATAATCTTTTACTTTCAGGCTCTCATTAAAATGGCAATTTCAATAAACATATTTTTATCTGTATTAATGTTAATTTTCTATAATAACCACAACTTAATTTTTAGCCCCTAAATTAACAGTTCTGGGTAAAGCAGTAGAGTCGATATTTGTTCTCGGTCTCATTCCTTAGCCCTCAGAAAAAATCGGGATATCCCCTGATATGACTGCACGAGGGAATGATGTCCACATCAGCAGTTTTTAGTTTGCTATTCATGTGACTGTGACTGTGTAAAACAGAAACACTCAAGATTCAGTTGTTGTTTTTTTCAGTGGTGTGAACACGGTAAAAAGTTTGTATTTTTACTAAATTATTTTTTTTGAAATTAGTTACCGAAATTTTTCTTTAACACTACAAGTGTATTAGAGCAATTTTTACTACATTTGTTTATGTGAAGATAGAAAATTGCTGTGTATTTCAACTAGTAAGTACTGTACATGTGATGTTTGTTAAAAACATGACATTTTAAAACTGATTTTGTATGTTTTATATATCTCAGTGTTCTAAAAACAATATTTCGCTTGTATTTTTACAGACAGATATTTTTCGCAACTAGTTTTTAAAGAAATTGTTTCTAAAATTTGTACTGTGAAAGACCTTAGTTTCGGTAAACGCAAAGAGAAGATTAAGTGTTTTCAATTAAACGCACGTGATCGGGAACTCAAAGCTCCTGAGATCCAACACTGAAAGTTTTTTCTAATAGGATTTATAAATGATATTTTTTTAAAATATTTTCTGCATTTTGTTTCTTAAAAAGCCAAAAATTAGAAAATAAATAACATCAAAATACTGTTAAGCGTTGATTTGAAAGAAACAAAGTTTGACCATATTATGAACTTATAAAGCAATAAAGCCCTTCAGAAATTTTTATAGGCCTATAAATGTATGACCTCCTTTCTTAAATGACGCTACATCTTACATACGTATCTAACTTAAAATATAACTGCGTTATCCTGAATCTAATATAAAATAAATAATGGGAATTGTGAACCTGGGCCGTCTATAAAATAGGGTAATGAATGATGTACTGGCTAGTTGCAAAAATCTAGGAATGTGGACCCTGTGGTCTTTTGAGAAGCTACTCTAAAGTTTCTTTGAAAAGTGCAGTTTTTCCTTAAGTAGTTTACATCCTACTTAAGTATTGTAGATTAGCGGAATAATTGTTTTTACGTTTCTTGCTTATTGTTAGGAGTTTTTTACGTGTTGCAAACATTTCATCGACAGTTTTTAAACGAATGAAATGAAAAAAAAAATTAAAATGAGCTTTAACAAAAGCTTGTAGTGGGTTTATCAGGGACAGGATACTGTAAAATGTCGTTTACTTTCCTCGGAGCCGCTGGCAGAGAAAATTGACTAAAATGTGCCTATAAAGAGAAGCACAAACATTTGACGGTCCCTCAGTTCGCCCGTAAGTGCAGAGCACGTGCTGTCTAGCTAGTGTCATTGACAAACAAGTTTACCCTTGAAAGTAATTCTGGCGTTCACCCTGATGCCCTAAGAAACATTATTTGACAGTTCGAACTGCGTTTTAATGCAAATCAGAGAAGTCTCATGACAGGTCAGAAGTAACAAACAGCAAAAATGTTTTCGTTCTACATTTTGCGGATATTTTATGGTTTCGCGACATGTCAATAATAACTTGATAAAAATCTCAAACATTTAAATAATAATATTTGTTTTTTTTTAATCTCGAATATGAGCATTTCAACACAAAACCTTAATACGTAAAACTTAGCAAAAAAAATTTTTACACGAAGTATTGTTTTAGAAGGTTTTTTTGAAGTCAGAGGTGTGACATATTGCAATTTATTTTAAATCCGATACTTGTTTCGCGTTTAATAAGGGTTTACTTTTTAACTATTCGGATAAAATTTTTTTATCTTTTAAGTCAAAATTGAAATCCGGGCGAACTACATAAAAAATTTTCAAGATTTTCGTCGTGGCATTCTGATGACAAGGACTATCATTCTGAGCTGTAACCTAACCGTATTAGTTTCGTTCAATTGTAAAGTTAGTACGGGGAAAAATATAAATTTTAAATTGCTGTAGTTTTTTTAAAATTGATTTTCTAGCAATAACATATTTTTTTTAGACTACTAATTTACATCAAAACGAAAACATAATTTAAATTTAAAATTTAGAAACAAATTTTAGACCCTTTAATGTCCTTAGGACAAAGAAGGGAAAAACATCTAAATGGAATTGTTGAAATCCCAGTTATTGTTGTGGCGACCGAACTTTGCCTATCCAAAAATAACTTCTACTGACACACCGTGGATTCAGCTGCCCCGGGCACTGTTCCCTCGCCAGTCAGTAGCAACTCATTAACGCAGTTCGCAGTGAATAACTTACTGTACGCTGAAAAATCCGTTTTTTCGGTACGGAGCTCACAGAATTGTTTTTGTCGTAATGAGTTTATTTCTATTGATTGTAAAAGTGTTTATAGTTTGATACATATAAATAGTATTCTTGTAATTACTGACCACAGAATCTTGTAAGTCAGCAGTAAATAATTTTGTTACTGGCTTGATAGGGTGTATATTAACAAAATTATTTTTTTGGGTAACATTTCACTGACTTACGTCACTGATTCAGCTTTGTAGTAACTTAGTTTCGTTGGTAGTTACCGTATTTACAATACCATCTTCACAGAGAAATGTACCTGCCATATTACTGTTAGGTGTTCGGGTGCGGAAAACACGAGTGTTAAATGGGGCGTGGTTTTGGTGAAGTGTCGAATAAGCGAGGAGGGGAGGGGGAATTATTTTCGGAAGCTGACTGTACGAGTTTATTGATGACGAATTGGCTACTATAAGTCTGAACCAAAATTAAAGCTTAAAAATATATAATATTACAGATGCGCTTGTATACAATGTCTACCTAGGGTCTTAGACTAGTAGAAAATATAAAAATTTTCTGTAGCTTAACTTAAAAGTTTTGTGTTAGAGAACTTTTCTATGAGAAATTAATTTCACTTGTATTTACAATTCCCACACTTGTAGCTACAAGTATACCCGTGTTACAGAAATACAAAAGTGTACAATTGTGCTTACGACTTGTAGGAATAATAGCGGTTGGGTTTTAGGCCCCAGGAATCATTGTAATTTGCGAAGTCAAAGGTACGACCTTTTAGGCTCTGTGAAAATTATTTCCCTTAAAAGAAGTCAATGTGTTGTGTACTATGATAATTAAATTTGTGGAAGAATGTTTCCTTTTGGTGTTATTTCAAGTGTAAAAACTTAGTTGACTTTCCCTCTACTTTCTTACAAAATATAACCTCGTGTGATCACGCTGCAATGTATATTTCCCCTGCCCAGTAATATTTGTAACATACCGAACAGACTGTAACGGTAATTTGTAGGTTTGTCATGCCAACAACTGTCATCCCGAACAAACGTTCATAAAACAATATATTCTGCAGTTATAAAACTTTAACTATGCAACTGTTCAATCCGCTTGCAGACGTAATGCAATTCAGAAGCGCAGTAATCCTCAAAAGCCCAATCCTTCCCGACAGGTGATATTACTATATTCTTGCCCACGTTAGAACAATGCCATTAGAATACAGCCAAATGCTGCAAGACGAAACTGTGTGGTAAAGAGCTTGCGGTTGTAACACGAAGTCTCAGTGTCGGCGAATTTTTTTTTATAAATAAAATTAGGAAGACTTACCCCTGTCTTAGTTTACAATATGTTATATATGATAATACTTTCAGCAAAATTTGCTGTTATATTGAAGCCCTAACTGTAACGAAAAACCTTCAGTTCTGTACGTTAGTGAAGAATTAATGAAATTTCCAGCCGTTTGTCTTAATCATTCCCATTGCCCTGGTTTCTTTATTCGAGTACGGCTTACATACCAATGCAATCTAGCCTAATTTATACCTCACAGTCGTGTCTGAAAGGCCTTGGTCCAGTTACCTGCACGTTTTAGATCCGTGATTTCACTGCTTTGTCGTATCATTCTACTTGCCTGTGCGTTACGTTTTCCTAAATATTTATCTACTACGATAGTACTTTTCGAACTTACTGTAAACTATCATTATTATTAATATACGGTAGTATACAGATTATTGTATGAATGACACTTCCAGCTGACAGGTAAAATATCTTGTCTGATTAATAAGACAAAGACACGCTCACGATTATTTCTTACTATCAAAATAAATTAGGTAGATTTGTGTTGTAAAACAACGTTTTCAGCCAATTTTGTTTTATAACTATATAATTTTTATTGAGAAAAATTGGTTTTTAAGATTAGTAACGCTATGAATCATTGTTACCTACTGTAAACTTAGAAATAATAGTTACGAGTTAACAAAAGATTTTCATTACGAAACGATTAAACACAGAGGTTGGTGAATGAGGAAGACCGATTTTTATCTTCTGCCCATACCCCCAACATTCACTCCAAAATTGCCAAAACAACAGTTAACTTTGACGTGTTTTCATCAATAACGTGACGTTTCTTTACATTTGGGTTAACCTTAAACCCGCATTTTTACGAAAAGTAATGACATTTTGCTAGAATTTGACTATTTAGTATTTGCGTTACAACTTAGTAGAAAGTACTGTACTAGTACATCAAAGCAGTTTTTTTTTTAAATAAACAGTGTAGTAAGCTTAGAGGAGGGCCACATAGATTTGACAGTCTGTTGGAAGGAAATCTGTCTAATGTTGGGAAACGGAGGCTAATAACACAATTCATCGTTTCCCTGGCAGTTACTTTGCTTGCAAATAAATGCTTCCACAACACTGAATTTTTATTTAACACTTAAAATTTTCGAAAACCAGTTGCGAAACAATTTTTTGTGCTTACAAAACTTATTATGTAAAAATTGCAATACATATACATATTTATAATGCTACAAATTAAAGGCCTACATTACAACATTACGTTGTTGAAAAAAGTAAATTAAATTATTTTTACTGTGTTCTTGAAAATAACTGCAAGGAAGAAATAAGACAAAAGAGGGAAGAAATTTTCGAATTTCGTTTATAAAAAAATTACAGGCACTGAGACTTCGTGTTACAACCTCGATAATTTTACCGCACAACTTCGTTTTACAGTCTTTGGTTGTCTTTTGTTGGTATGATTCTTTTGTTCTAAGTTGGGTATGAATATAGTAATATCACCTCTTGCGTAGGATTGGGGTTAGTGATTTGCATTTAGCATGCGCACTCTACCCCATATTCCCTCTACGGTATCAAAGCTTCGAATGTGTGACACGGTGAAGGTGTTACATACGTAAATTACGCTAATATCTAAGTCTGCAGTATATAAAGTAACTTACTACGGTGCCAACCATTTTAAACATCCCTCTTTGAATAATACGGTAAAACAATGAATCTCTATCAGTGTGAGTTTTTCTTTTCAAAGACAAGAAAAGTTCAAATAAGGTTGTTCTCACAGTAAAAGAGTGGCATCGTTATGCCTTTTACTACAGAATTGTTTAAGCGATTTTCTTCAAGTAACGTAATGAAATACTCAGATGTTTCCTTATGTCATTGTTCCAGTCACGACCCTGACAGAATCTACTGAAGTCACGTGTCCGGAAATGAACTGTCCTTAGTAAAAAATAAAAGCGTATTTATGGAGAAAGAAATTGCCTGTCATGTTATAATACAGCCCCTTATATTCAGTTGCCAAAGAAACTGCATACTGAGAATTATATTACTCCTGTAATCTTTTTGACTGGACGAAACTATCTTGCGGTTTAATTTTTTACATGTATATATAACTGAGGATTGACCAATACTATTAACAGCTGTACTTGATGTACACTGAAGAGCAAAAAAAAAAATCTGGTATAGGCGTTCGCATGCAAATAACAGAGACATGGAACCAATCAGAGTAACGCGATGCGGTCGGCAGCTAGATCGGTTACTGCTGCTGCAATGGCAGGTTATCAAGATTTAAATGAGTTTGAACGTGGTGTTATCGTCGGCGCACGAGAGATGGGACATAGCATCTCCGAGGTAGCCATAACATTTGGATGTTCGCTTAAGACCATTTCACGAGTGTGCCTTGAATATCGGGAATCCGGTAAAACATCACATCTTCGGCATCGCTGCGGCCGGAAAAAGATCGTGAAAGAACGGGACAAACGACGACTGACAAGAATCATTAAACGTGACAGGCGTTGCACGTGGCATTGTGTGAATTGCCGCCTGCATACCCTCAAACATTAGTCGAGTCCATGCCACGTCGTCTTGCGGCACTTCTGCGTGCTCGGGGGGCCTTACACGATATTAGGCAGGTGTACCATTTTTTTTGGCTCTTCAGTGTAGTATCCTTGTATATGGCAAAATCCTTCCGGCTGATCATGTCCGTCTCATCGATGTTGTCTAGGTAAGTCATTGATTACTCATGTGTGTTTTGTACACAAAGAAACACAATTCCACCTGCCACATAGTTGATGAAGTTAGAGTGTAAGTTAGGTTAGGTCAGGTCACTCTTGCACTCAACATGACCATTTGGTGCTGTACGATCACACTACATAAAGTCGTTATGAGCACAACCCTTGTCAAAATATTTTGTTTCCTTAAATAGTAGGTATTTATATAGGGCCTGTCCTATCAAAATAAACGTTATATTTGGTTAAACTGGACTTTTTATGTTACTTTTCTGGTTTCTGCAAAGGCGTTTACAGGTGAAGAACGAGCAACAATAATGTAATGACTTTGCCTAGTCCAGTTTATTTACTGACATATTTGCAATTCCTTAATTTGTGGTGACTTAGCCCGTAAGAGTTTGTAAAAATACAGCTACACAATAACGCATCTTAAAATTAACTAACTTTTCATTATCAGTCCTGGAGTAGGCACGGAAAATCCCGCTGTATTATGCGAGAGATCGAACTAAAACCATGTGGCCATCCTCAGGACATAAAACAATAACTCGCTGTGTCAACTGTACGTATGTGAAGGTCTCACGGTACTCTAGTCCATATCCTTACAGCGCTTAACGCAGGACATGTTGATATTCGGATTTATTGCTAGCACGTTGACAAATAAAGTAATTATAAATTTAGTAAGAAAGAAGTTTTGTACAAAAGGACAAAAAAGAAAGGGGGAAAATAAAACATATGTTGATAGCTAATACATGTGCAAGGATCTTAGGTGATTGTAGGAAAAAATTGTAAAATACAATGTGGTGATGTCAGACTGTCTTCATTGGGCTCAACAGATTGTTCAAAAAAGACAAAAAAAATTTGAAAACCGTACCAAAGCAGATATCTCCATAGGTAACGGTCTTTTAAGAGCATGTTGACAAACCAAGTTGGAAACAGCAAGCGGGAAAAAACCGACAGAAGGAAATGGAATGTGTAAAATCTGGGAAGTTAAATACTACTTATATTTTTTTATCGGGAAAGTTTAAAGAAAAATTTTAGTAAGTTTACGAAAAGAGCGTGTTAAGTAAGACTTGAAAACAATGAGAAGTGTATAACAAACACAGGTAATTTCTGAAAAATAGAGGAAGGTGAGAAAATTGGGTTGAGGGTGGGGTCATATATTTTCTAAACAAGTTAAAAGGCGGAACAGTTATAGATAAGGAAATTATAAACGACAAATGGAAACTGGTTGAGTAAAACTGCAAGGACAAAATAAACTAGACCTAATAAAACATAAACAAATTTCATTGTGGAAATATTCATTGGATAAAGATTAAGAAAGACATAAACTATAAAAACGAGTAAATCACAACAGAAACTGAAGGAATAAAAATGGCGTAAACATATCGTAGAGAAATACAAATATAAATGAATAGTTATATTGAAAGGGAACTGAAAGATTTTTCACCTTTTTATTTATCAAAGAATAGGAAATATCGTAGTGCAATATAAATATATAAATACAAATGCAAAAAATAAGAGAAACTTGAAAGGAATGCGCAAGAATGTCAGCTTTTCTTCGACAAAGAATAGGTACAATGCTGTAATATAATGGTACAGCTGCTTCTGCGTACAGTCGAATTATTTGCCGTAGTTGCTGTATCACTGTCTACCCGGAACCCATTGTATTCGCTTGTACAAGTACATGGAAATGAACAAAATGTTTTGAGAACATTATCTGCAAATTCATGACACTTTCCACAGCTTATTTAACACTTACGGGGATAATTCTCGTTTTCTTTCAAGAATGGTGATTCACTTGAAAAAAACGACTTCAGACGCGACTCTATAAAACATTCCCTGCATACTCGGCCTTGGTTGTGGTAGACTACAGTAATACACTATTTTTCTACTGAGTTGCACGGGAGTGGGAAGCCACATATCAAGAAATGCACTGTAATTTGTCTGTTTTGTGGATAGAATAATATTAATGAGGAAAATACTTGTGTAGTTGTTCAGAGTAGAAAGAAAGATCTTCCCCATAATGATGCTACCATGTTGCCTAAATCAAACTGTATAGTCGATATTTTTTGAGCGATATTTACCACCCGTAATGAAAACCTGTTTTTTTTTAGTGGCTAAAAATTACTTGATACCACACACAATTCTTTTGTCACGGTAATGCTTATTGGCAACCACAAAATTACCTGGTGGTCACCGATAAACTCAGTTTGTTGTAAGGCAGTAATGTTATCGTTAGTGGCAGAAAAAAAAAAGTTACGATGCTAGCAGCAATACTGTTTAATGGAGATCGCATGAGAGTGTTGCAGGTTGCGGACTGTAGAAACAGAACAGTAAGCTACTATCGGGGCATGAAACGGCCGTGGCCGCCTTTTGTTAAGGAAGCATACCAAAATTCGTCTGGAGTCGTGTATAGAAGCTATCAAAACCGAAGACAGAGAGGACCGTGCCGGGTATCGAGCACGTGTCCTCTCTAACGAGCTTTCGCTTAAACACACATACACACACACACACATATATATATACACATACATACATACATCAAATATAACAAGTGGCACATACGCCAAGGCCTAAACACTTTACCTACATAAATATTATTTTGTAGAATAATTTGTGTAACATTTACTATAAGCTATTCATGGTATAGTGAGCACTTCTGAAAGCCCTCTCATTTGGAATATATTTTATTTTAGCCTTGTACGTTAACTTCCGAGTGCGGTGGAATATACACACAGTGTTATCACTTACATTGACAATATTTTATTTTTAAGTGGTTAAAGGATAAAAATTTACTGTTGGGAAAAAGTATTTAGGTCCTTAAAAGTGCTCACTTTACCGTGAACAGCCTTTACCCTACAATCCGTCTCCCATTTCTGGAATATTTCTTTCAGGACGACAGGGTAACCACACAACACACTAACTGATCGTGCACATAAAATCTGACGTCGTGGCCAGACCAGAAGGTGACCACTTCCACTACACCAACGCACATGCACGGAATATAACGGATAAAGTTTCGCAGTCTCAGCAAAATGTTTTGCTCTGGACGACACGAATGCTATTGCTGACATATAAATATTTGATTGCAGCAAATAAATAGACTTTAAATTAACAAATATTTTAGTGAGGACTGAACGGCTTTAGCATGTATCAATCTACGTGTTATTGTGCATCACAGTCTGTTTTTAACAGCAACAAAATTTTGTCTTCGAAACATCAATTAAATATGTTTTGTAACCACTTACAAATATTTTCTTTCATTGTACCTATGTCGTCCTTTGTAAGATAAAAAGCTAAATATTAAATGGTTAAAATGGCCATGGGCTTCTACTTACAATTTTTTTTAAGATAAAAAAATTAACAAAAAAAGTGTATTTCAAATATACAAATCTATATTAACACATGATTATCCTACGAATTTGCCTTCTGTAATGTTACAACTTATTTTCTGGCTGTTAGTCAATATAAAAGTAACTTTAATGTCTCAGATAAAATGTTATATATGTAATAGAAATAATACTATATAGTTCTTACGTGTTTATTTGATCACGTGTCATAAAAAAATTATCCGTAAATATATCTGCATTATTTTCGTTTTACGATGCTTAAACGCTAGACAAAACATGAAAATAAATTACTGGGTGTTATACAATGAAGAGCGAACGAATTTTCTAAAAGACGACAGCCACAGATACACTCGACCATGGGCCCTACTAATCTGTAGGTTTCACTGTTTTACTGTAGGAATGTTATGTTGCAGATCTGGACTAGCCTGACAAGTAAATGCATGGGATGCTATTGTGATGACCTTCCAACCAAACCCCAGTGGCGTAACTGGCCGCGAAGGCCACCCACTTACATGACAGCGACGAGGCGACAAAGTGCAGCAACATGTAACATTGCATGTTGCTGAAAAACTTGAACTTGCAGATGGCTCCACCAGCGTCCACGTACGTAGAGGCCGTGTTAGAAACGATTAATTATTTTTGTGTTTTAAGAGAGATCATAATCCACGTTTATAAAATTATACCATGCTAGACTTGGCAGCCCTCCGGGTACTTGTGCAGATGTTACTTTAAATTAACAAATATTTTATTGAGGACTGAACGGCTTTGGCTTCTGCTGTAGTCAGAAACTCAGAATTCATTCGCCTGCTCTTTTCGACCACACAGAATTCAGCCACCCAAATACTAAATGTTTAATATTTGTTCGCAGTCTTACCGGGCGTATCGTGTAAACGTAGGTCCAGCGTAATGACATTTATAAGAAAGGTTGTGTGTTGTCTAATTATAACGTCAAATGCCAAGCTGTAATATTAGAGAGTGGGAATTTCCGCGGGTTCAGTCGTATCTTCCGGTTCGGTACCTTAACAGACGTCTGTAAATTTGAGCTGATACCATTTGCCTATTGCCTAATGAGGACTCTTGACCGCATGAGCTGCACGTGACTCGTTCTTTGTTTTGCTATGCTTTTGTTTGTTTTTGACGGAATCCTCCAAGGTGTTAATAATTTGCAATTGTATTGCAATATTGATCCGAACGTGCATGTGTATTAATGAAATCTATCTCTCCATGTAACGCGTTAACGAATTTTTTAGTTCTTAGTTATAATTTGTGTTAAGGGATGTGTAATTTCGAACACAGTCACTTGTTCCGGACTCGTGACGACACGTCCATGCTTTCATAAATTGTTAAAATACAAATTTATGCAAAGCTAGTCTTTCAATTCTCGTGTGAATTGCTGTATAATAATTTACAAAAGTTCTGCATGCTGTTAGAAATATTATAATATCAGTCCTTATAACTTTCAAGAAGATAAAAGCATCTGAATTTATATAAATGGAGTGCTAAAGTTAATTTCAATTTCAAATGTTTGTTATTTTTTTACACAGTTCCTTACATTTAAATTATTATTTTTTCATACCAACTTCGTTATCAAAACATAAATGTGCTCGCTGACAGACAGTAGATTGTAAAAATATTTAGCTACACGTGATGCTAAATGCCACTCCATGGAGAAATTGCAGGGATTGGAAAACTTCATTCAGAATTTATTCGGTGATAGGTTGACCTTCAAAACGCGTAAGATTCTGCTAATTCTGCAATTTGTCATGCTATGGAGGACTCTCGGTCAACACAAAAGAAAGACGAATCGTGTGGTAGTCCAGTCACAAACAAAACTGTTTCTCTCAAAGTGTAAGCCAGTGTAATGGGTAAATAATTTTTGGCCCTAGTGCGCAGAATATTGTGAAGTCACCGGATTCGTGGAATTTTTTCCTTTGTCTCTTGTCACGTGCGTTGTCTTGGCTGATTCTGACCGCTGCCGTCATGTTGCAGTCATCAAGCTGTGAGTGTCCCTCCTGTGAGTGTCCCTCCAGGTGTCCTTCGCCCACTAGGTCTGTGGCGAAGGGTGACGTGCGTCTGTCTTGTCAGGAAACTTCTTCATGCTCAGCCGAGTGTCGTGTCGACCAAACTGCAGAAGAGGCACATTAGGTGAGTAGTGACTGTCACAGGTGAAGAACTGAAGTCGTCTAGTTAATCACCCGGGGGGAAGGAAGAGCACCAACAAGTCAATTTAACGAGGGGTATAAAGTCTAGCTGTGAAGGGGAGGGGGTGACGAAGGGAAGTCCACCATGTTAGTAGACACCACATTTTTTATTTCGTCCATAAGAAATCATACAGCGGTTATTGCTTATGTGTAATTTGCTGTCAAATGTTATATACATATTATCAAGGACATCCACGTTGTTTGCTTTTTCATCTTAAAAGTTACATAACAAAATGAAAAGCAGCGCGCAGCATTTGGCTGTAAGAACAAACACCAAGAAAAAATGGCAGGTAAAGAAACGTTTATCAGTAAATTCAATTTTTGCAACTGGCTTGTTTTGAACAAGCGTCCGCCCTAACTTATAAGATTCTTGCAATAAAGGGAAATGTTCTTTTGTAGATTAATATAACAAATGAACTAACGTTTTATACGGTATAAAACACTGAATATATAGTTAATATGCTCACAATGTTGTAGTTAGTGTCCGAAATACAAGAGTGTTCCTGTAAATAAATATTAACTCGTTCATCTGAACGTTCTGCAAATTACGAAGATCCCATAAAGTGTGGGTAACGATATAAAAGAAAGCATTGAAAATATGCCGATTACACGTCTTTTATAGTATTTCCACCTAAAAGTTTGCTGATAATGTTAAACAGAATTAAAATGGTCCTATCAGGAAATATGAAGGATGATCTGTATACTCTTAAAGATAAATAAATGAATTTCACCTCCTCCCCATAAAAATAACTCGGAGTTTTTGTGTCCAAGTCATATATCCATACAACACTGACTATATTTTGTCAAATTAAATAACAGTTTGTTTCAGTTGTAAGTAGTTTTGACCATTTAGCGTGTTCTTCTTGACCAAAGTATATGACATATGTGATGTTATTTGCAATAATTGTTGTTTTGGTTATCCGCTTGGCAGTCGTATTGGTGTGAACTATCCGGTTATACTTTTGTGGTCACACACTCCATCTAAACTTTTTCACTGCCTTTGTTCTAAACGCATATTTAGGACTAGCGTTTTTTTGTGAAAAAATATTTTCCGAGTAGATGTAATTGAAAACTCTGTTACACTCTATTTTCCGAATTTATGTAATTGAAAACTCTGTGACACTCTATTTTCGGAATAGATGTAATTGAAAACTCTGTGACACTTATTTTCCGAGTAGATGTAATTGAAAACTCTGTCACGCTGTATTTTGTGAGTAGATGTAATTGAAAACTCTGTGACACTCTATTTTCCGAGTAGATGTAATTGAAAACTCTGTGACACTCTATTTTCCGAGTAGATGTAATTGAAAACTCTGTGAAACTCTATTTTCCGAGTATATGTAATTGAAAACTCTGACACTCTATTTTCCGAGTAGATGTAATTGAAAACTCTGTGACATTCTATTTTCCGAGTAGATGTAATTGAAAACTCTGTCACGCTGTATTTTGTGAGTAGATGTAATTGAAAACTCTGTGACACTCTATTTTCCGAGTAGATGTAATTGAAAACTCTGTGACACTCTATTTTCCGAGTAGATGTAAGGTAGACTGGATACGATTGTAACAATTTTGCTTTGATCGCTCGTAGAATTGCCATTCTGGCTGTGAACAACAAATAAGTCGCTTGACATAGAAGAGTACTCATTTGTCTTCAAATTTATATTAATCTGATAGGCCTAGATGCAGTAGTTGCCAGACAGGAGACGTTTCACAAAGCGTATGCCAACTGTTACAACTGACCCCATGCCAAGGAAGGTTGTAACAGTGATGGGGGTCAGTTGAAACATACGCAATGCACGCATTTCAATCAGTTTTATTACTAATAAATCACATGTGAGTGCTTTTACATTATTTAAGGTTAATATGGCACCTTTGTAGTAACATTTTAAACAGTCTTCTTTAATCGCTTTATAAAATTTTACATGTTCAAGTTAACGTCGTATTCAAACAAAATCTGAAGCAAGTAAAATAGTATCTAAGCAAACAAATCAACTTCTAAATGACAAATACAATCAACAAAAATAAAAGTTAACTAAAACAAATCAACAAATTGACTTTGGCTTACAATATTTAATCAAACTCATCGCAGTTATGGCAAATGCTAACTTTCTTACCTCTTTAGTAGAAAAACCGAACTATATATCTGCACAACGGATGAGGTATTTGGCGAGTAGATGTTCTTGATCTTCCGAAAAGACTCTGTTATGAGCTACATGTCCCATACTAATATTTTCTGTCTCTGCACCTTCGTTCGTGGCATCTCTCTTTCGTATGTATCGTAGCAGAGACACGTGGTTAACTCTGTAGATCTCTGCTGCTCGTCTCAAAGAACTCCCACTTTTAACTTCGTCGTATGCATCCTTGTAACGTGATATGTCGCTTACACCTCTCGATGTCTTCCTGACACGTTTCATGGGCATCTACAGTGTAAAACAAAAATATTACTAATGTTACAACCGTACCCACAAAAAATGTTACAACCGTACCCTCAAAAAATGTTACAACCGTACCCACAAAAAATATTACAACGGTACCCCCTCCCTCCCCCCAATGTGCCAGTGAAACGGTCTCAGAGGCGAGAGAAAATAACCTACACAAAAACTAATAAGTGTTTACTTACCTCTTAAGTCCACCAATTACGTAGGAAAAATCTCAAAACGTAAATTATAATATTAACGAAGCAACTTAAGGAAGAAATCGATCAGAAATACCTTCTTTTGGTTGACAAATCACTATAGGTCCCTCTACAAACGAACAAAGCGCGCGGAGGGCGACGCAACACTGACAATCAGGTCCATACATGTAAGTCGCGTGTCTTTCCCCTTGTACCCCTCTTCCCTCCGTTGATAGATTTGCGAATATTCGGGTTGTTACAACCGTACCCTTTCTACCCTAATGGAAAACTCTGTGACAGTCTATTTTCCGAGTAGATGTAATTGAAAACTTTATGAGACACTATTTTTCGAGTAGATGTAATTGAATAATCTGTGACACTCTTCACATAATATTTTTCATTACGTGATGTATTTATCTCTTCATGTAGTAGTTGCGCGCACGCAGATAATGTAATCTATCCCTTCAGAAAACAAATTCTAAGTTGCTCGACTAGGTAAGCAAGTGGCTACTTGCATTCAGAATATTTTGTGAACAGTCATTTTAATTTTCAGTAGCTACTTGTAGTTTTAGTACGGTTATTTTCCCGGAAAAATAGGAGACACGTGTTGAATTTTTGGACGTGTGATCCGTAAGATGTATAACAAAGAGACCCGGAAATTTATTAGCAGGCTATAATTCAAACAACTGTACAAAAATATTATGTTTTTGTCACCGGCCGTAATTTATTTGATACACCCGGGCTNGGGGGGGGGGAGTACGCTAGAGTGATAAAATCATGTAAAATGATTCCAAAGAGTACCTAAGGTTTGTGACTGTGGTGGCAGTCAATTTACAAACTTGGGATTTTGCCCACTTCGTGATAAAAACACGGAATTTGTTTATTTTTTCCGTGTATAAAATAAAGGCTGAAGCCGTTGCTTTCAATTATGTATTATCTATTTAGAAAATAAAAAGGAAATATGTTAGCACTTCGATAAATATAACATTGCAAACGAAGTTTTGGCCTCTGGGGTAAAATATTTATGTTTTCACGATCTCGGTTATCTTTTGAGAAATATTGAGTTAGCGCGGCAACATCTGCTGTACGAAGTTTTCTAACTGGGGAGGGACTTCAATGACGAAGAGACAAAGTCTCACGTTTACGCATAGCAAGGATAAAGATGACAGAGCTCCCAGCCCTACGACTGCCAGGTCTGTACCAAGGAGGTTGTATATATTAATAACCTTGGTCTGTACTCGAAAATTATTAGTTATGTTGTGGTTCGACCTCTTCACCATACGAACGGGACGCTCTGGGCACCATTTTGGGCGATGGAGAACGAAAAGCGTCTGGGCAGGGTATTGAACTTCAGACATTACTGCTGAACATGAACATAGTTTTTGTTCATGTTTTGAGTACTTGACTTGCAGTCTTAAATACACTCACAGAAGTGTTAACTGCCCAAAAATACAACTAAAAATGCCACGTATTTCAATTTGTATGTGATTCTCGGTTAGTCAGACACTTTGCTTTATATGCATATATTTTTACGTAAACGCTATAAACAGTATTTTTTTAGGCGAATCGAGGGGTCCGCCTAAGAACACCCAGTTCAAACATGTCGATTTCTTTCAAGACATCGCACGCATTAGAAACACCATTTCAGAGCAATCCAGCATAGCTAAAATCTGATTTTTCAGAGCGCCGTATTTCTAAACATTAGGGTCAGATATATACTAATGGAGACAACTGCGTTGAGCTATGCTACACTCGTTACGCAAAATAAAAATAGATGCTCACCGCCAAAAGTCCTGTAGGTACACGCAGCACGACGATAACACTGAACAGGGCTCTTCGCGTATAGACAACGGCGGGCGTAATGCACGTGGCAGTGTCTTCTTTATTGCTGCCGCGCTTCTCGGCCTGAAACGCTGAGAACAGCTCCAGCCCAGGTAGGAGAGCCTCGTGAGGAAAGAAGTTCGATTTCTTAGATCCTGAAGAAAAATTTAATGTACGAAACCGAGTCAAATTAAATCCTTTAACTCCCGCTACAAAAATCTAAATGCACTTCAAATCTCCTGTATGGTGCGTCACACTACGCCCCGTAGTGTGACGCGCATCCGACAACAGGTGGCATAGCAAAGCTGGCGCGCTGCACGAGGGTGCGGAAGTAGCGTCAATAAAGCGGCTTCACTGTAAACACGCGCCAAAGAGAAGCNAACAAAGCTGGTGCGCTACACGTGGGTGCGGCAGTAGCGTCAATAAAGCGGCTTCACTGTAAACACGCGCCAAAGAGAAGCAGACGCCGGGTTTTTTTTCTCAGTAAAGGAATCAAAATCATCGAAATTCATCACAGAATGAAAGTGTTATTTGGTGATGCATATTTCAAGTCCGACCAAAAGTGTATATGGTGGTGCACGATTCGCTACACAGGACGCCGAAATAATTATTTTTCTCGGGATGTCTTATGCACTACATAAACACTGGGACACTTGAGTTTGCGTGGACAAATAATGATATTTTACATCTTCTGTATTCAGTAAATTGTTCGATAAAAATATGTAATGTTTTTATTTGACTCTCTTTGTATAATTGGTGGTAACTGAAATGGCGTTTTTTTTTTTACAGAGTAAGAAACTACCTTACGCGAGCATATTCTTGTTGCTGATAATTTCACGGTATCGTACGGTCTACTAATGGCTACCTTCCATTAGTCCTCTCAAAAGTTAATTTTTGCGCGAGTCTGTATGACTTACAGAAAGGTGAAAGAAAAAACTAAGAAGGTCTTTCAGAATTGTTTAATTAGTCGTAACCAACTATAACATGTTTTAAACCGAAGTAACATTTTTGCTAGGGAGGCTCGAGCTCCTCGTACTTCAAATCATTCATATGCAGAAAGTTATTCAAAATACTCTAGTTTATTTTTGTACTTAACTCTTAATTTGACAATGTCAAAACTAAGGCCTGTGTCTTCTTTAATATTTAACAATGAAATTTTCATACATCTAAGTTTACGAAAACATTTATTTGGTTTAAAATGTATGGTTCCGTAATCTTAAAAAAAATCTTAAATTGGTAACATATTAACTAAACATTCTTAAACAAAAATGTATGACGAATATGAAAAGTTATATAATCTACGTATACTAATAGCAACCAAAAAATTTCAAGCTACGATGATTGTTGGATGTTATAGTTTTCTTGCGTGATTTTTAAAAACTACTTTTTATGTCGCTTTTCTGATTCCATCTGGAAACCTGTTCTATACTGTCATTATGGACACAGTAAACGGCTAGGAAAAAACTGTGTCTTTTACAGGTGGGCATACACATCACTCTCTATATATGGCGCATTTCTAGTACCACGGTTGTTTTCTTACACAGTTATTGAAAAAATGAATGTTAATATTTCAGTTGGAAAGAATGAAACATTTTGTGAGGCAGTTAAAGCGATTTGAAATTTCCCCTGTCAAGCAAAGCCAGTTCAACTAGGAGAATTATTCATTTATTTTTAATTATAAAACCTCAATCCGTCTCTAATGACCGCTCTGTCGACGAAACGTTAAGCCCTACCTACAAAAGCTGTAATACTTAAGTAATCTCGTACATAATCCTTCACTGTCAAAATAATTTTTATAGCAAATGTTTAACCATTAAAAACTATGATTCTATGCGCCATACATTTCTTTGGTATGTTGTGTTTTTTTTTTCGTGATAATGCGTATTCAAATGCAGAGTGTAAGAAAAGTGTTTATATATATATATATATATATATATTAGCTGATCAGCTAATTTAGGCTTATAATCATAATTTCTTTAAACAATTTTGTCAGGCATTTAAACATGAAGTGTTTTTGGAAATCAATTTAGCCAGTCAACTTTCCTAAGTTGGACACACTTGCACAATACAGTAGGACCATGACATGCACTCAAACATGAACGTGCGTTATCCCGTAAGCCTTTTTTTCCCTCAAAGAAATAGGTAAAAGGACTTACAAGCGCATCGCTGCAAACTATCGAGAATTTGCAAATAAAAGAATTTCAGGACCACCGTGAAACAGACGAATTATTTTTGTACTCAGCGTGGGAATGATAGAAAGTACTGATGTAACCTTTCCGACGTCCGTAAGGAGGCAACAAGACGATGACTAGAGCTTCGACAGAAACCATGTTATATTCAAAACTGAATATTTCTAGATTATATCTGCGTCTGACTACTATTTACACTTTTTTTTTCCTACCGACACTTGTTTCCGTTATATGAAGTATAAATGTTTATGTTTGAATACTAAATTACACAATATTAGGTAGGATAGGCTGTTCACGGTAAACTGAGCACATTTGAAAGCCCTGTTTAAGATCTACTTGTATGCACATTGTGTATTCTTCCATCATAAGTAAAATTAACATTGCCATTGACCTGATCACTTTATTCATTTGTCGGTCAAGTAAAATTTCAAAAATTTAAGAAAAATAGTTATGTAATAAATTTTTTAATTGCTACATTTACGTGCATCAAAACAGAAAGCAAAATACATAATGTGAAGTACTCACAAACTTTTACGAACCACTTTTAGTTTAACGTTAAAACATGGGACTACTTTCCTTCCTTTACCAACTTTACTCGGCGCATGCCCGAGTGCCCGTTAAAATATCTGTAAGGTAGGGGCAGTGACATTTTTTAAAAGTTAATTTCAAAAGTGCTTATTTTACCGTGAACAGCCTATATAATAACTTGCAGCACACACTTGCATTAATTATTACAACATGAAAGGAGAAGTCACCAATGAAAGTCTCTCAGAAGCGAGTTTCTGACTTCAGTGTCTTGTGCTAGAGTCCGCCATAAAGCATGCGATGTGAGTGCCTGGATCGCTCTTGGCGCTACAGCGAGCGTAGGCCTTCGCTTCGACACGCATAAACAGGTTCAAGAGTCGGAAATTATTTGGTGTATTTTAGGAAATAAATTATTTATTTCGTTGGGACATGAATGATCTGAAAAAAAAATTGTGACAACGGCGGGAAACATCTCAAAAACAAACTATGTTGAGTTAGATCAATTTTTAATTTATACATATATATTTTCTTCAATTCTCATAACTGAACAAAATTAATTCGTTAGACTACAGCTCAGAGTAACAGATCATGTCATCAGAATGCCCTAAAAAATATTTTATGGGAATTTTGTTATATGTTAGGCGTATTTCGATTTTAATTTATGAGATTAAACGTTAATCGGATTTCAAAATAATTTCAGCATGCCACTTCAAGAAACAATTAATCTAAAACCGAACTGTGTTGAAATAAATGTTTGTGAACATAAGAATAAATAATTTTACTTAAAAAATATTCTCCTAGTTAGGCTTCAAAAATGAAACTAATAATTTGGTATTTTTTATGAATAAGTTATAATCGATAACATGCCACGAAACCATGAAGTATCCTCAAAACTTGGGGAAACGGCCTACCTGGAGCTTTTTTCCGTGTTTCAGGCCGAGCGGCGAGGGAACGATAAGGGCGACGTTGCCACGCGCATCATGCGTGCCATCGCCGCTAAGTGCAAGGCTCAGAACTTGCGTGCAGTGTTCTCGTCGCACTGCGTGTACCTATGGGACTTAAAGTGGTGACCCTATAATTTTTTAGGTTCAATGCAGGGCCCTTGAGTAGTTTTGTATGTCTCTGAAGTGTATATTTTGAAATACAGCACTTTGAGAAAAAACAGTTTTTAGCCATTTTGGAGTAGCCAACTCTGAAATGGTGTTTCTAATGTGGCGACGTCTTGAAAGCAATCAGCAGCCCTCGTCTGAAGTGTGTGTTCTTTTCGTAGATCAGCACATTGGACGCACGTTTAGTAGTTCGGGGAAAAAACTTGTATTTCAAACACACTGCATCGCAGTTCAAACGCCATCTAGGCGGGATCCTGAAGTCGTCAGCCTTGTGGAACTATTTTGCACTATGAGGCGGAAAAGCAGGGGAGCTATAAATGTGACACTGGGAGGCGAATCAAGTATTTCAGAGCCTCTACGTCCTCAACGTTGAACTGGCATACAGTTGCGTAGCGCACATGCAGCTATGGAGCTTACAGCGGTGCTTGTATCGTTTTGCTAGTGAGAATAATGTAATTAAGTTTAATGCTTTCCTCTATCAGTTTAGGCATATACTCTTACGAGTCTAAATATGTTGTTTCTGGCTGTGTTTAAGGTCTTCGAAGTACTTATTGCAATAAGCTAGCTGTCTTGGAAGTAGCACTGCTGGCTTGTAAGGATGAAATATTTTGCATAAAAACTATGACTCACTAGGCATTACCAATACACTTATTTTCTCTGTTTTTTGTTCATTATACATTGAACATTACAATGTATATATAAAATATAAGTAAAAGTTCAATTAAACAGAAAATGAGTTATTTTTAAGTTAACGCGAATACAATACATATACGAATACATTGCATATTTAGAAAATAACCGAATACGTCATACTTGGTGTGATTTTTCAAAGGTTTGATTCAAAAAGTGTTAATAAACCACGAATAGACTATATTGTTTAAATTTAGTGCTCCGTAGTTATTTAGGACCACTTGTTTTGCGTAAAAAAATTTTTTACGCAAGCTTGACTTCATAATATTTGGTTTACACCTACAATTTTGCTTTGATCATCGGCCAAGTGGTTTGTGAGCAGCCATTTTGTAGAATTACTGGGCCAATCAGAATCAAGTTACTCCAATACTGAGCTTGCGTGATTCGTGAGCAGATAGCTAAGACGCATTACAGTTAAAATCATCCAATCAGGACACTGAATCTGACCTTAGTGTTTTCAAATAAAAAAATCGTGGAATATTTTCGCGGAATAAATGCCTGTCCATAGTCTATCGCATTATGAGCGAGATGAATATTGGTACAGAAATATCCAGAGCATGTCAGATATTTTTATAGTTCAGCGACGTCATCCTTTGATGTGGGCGTACCCATTCACAGATTGGCTGCGCGAACTTTTGGGGATTGGGCTTGTGTCTTACTGGCTATCGCGTGCTGCTCTCATTAGTTAGACTGCCGGCTGGCACGTAATTTATCAGGCGTCGATTAGCGAACAGCGTTCCGACATGTTGCTGGCCAGTGACGCCATTTTGCTGGCGCCTGCGGCTGGAGTTCGCGGTATGGGCTGTTATTTAACTTCTGTATTCCTAAGTAAGGTAGGTGAAGTCAGGCAACGGTCACGACTAAAGGCGACGGGATCAAATGATAGAAGGCCATAAGCAGCGTCCGCCACGTTTTCCATACGTGAAAATTCTGGACTCTAATCCATCCGGGGTCGAACATGGATCTGAACTACATTTAAAATGTAATCAAACTTCCTCCATAGCTTATGTTGAATACCAAATAATGTATCTTTTTGCATGGTACTGTTTTGATGTAGGCTGTTCAGGGTTAACCGAGCACTTTTAAAAGCCCTGATTAAGATATATTTTTCTTTTCATTTTGTACGCTTCCGCCATATGTGACACTAACATTGCCACGGGCCTTATCTTTTATTCTCGCATCGTACAAGTGAAACCGTACAGCTGTTAGGATTGTAAAGTCATTTCATTAGAGGGCCACGGTGGCTGAGCGATTAGACTGCTTGCCTCACACCAAGGCGAACCAGGTTCAATTACCGGCCGGGTCACTCCGGATTTTCGCAAGTGGGAATCGTGCTGGACGATGCCGCTGGTCGGCGGGTTTTATCGGGGATCTCCTGTTTTCCTCGCCCTTACATTCCGGCGCTGCTCCATTCTCACCTTTTCACTCTCATCGGTTCTCAAGACCTCGTTGTTAAGAGTCGTCCAAATCTCTCACCTCAACTTATATTTAGAGCCCCGAGTATTTCGCGGATTCATTCGGTGATGAGGTAGACTTGAACACTTGGACTTTGTATTTTCTCTTTCCATTGTGATTGGACAACAGTTATTTAGACACGCCCCGTTTAACTTGATCCAGTAGTAAGCATAAAGCCGTAGTGTGAGTTAGTGTCGAACAGTCCTGTACAAAGGTCTCACTTGATCGCAGCGACCAATAAGCAAACGATAGTGTCAAGTGTAGAGGAGTGTGAAGTCTAGCCTGTTGCTACATCAATCCGAGAAATACTCGGGGCTCTACTTATAATTGTTTTTATTAATCCGCTGCCAACTTAACTGGGCGTCTGCATGTCCGTCTGTGTAGCATATATGTATAGACTGTTCACGGTAAAGTGAGCACCTTTGAAGCCCAAACTACTTTTTCCTTTGAGCCTTTTTTTTTTTTATCCTTTAACCACCTTTTTAAATACACATTGCTATGTAAGTAATAAACACGCTGCATATTCCACTGCATTCGGAAGTTGTAAATGTAAATATTGACTAATACTTCAAATGAGAGGGCTTCAAAAAGTGCTCACTTTACCGTGAATAGCATCTAGCTATTAGTAGTTTTTTTTCTCCAAACGTAGATTTAAAAAGTGCTTATTTTACCGGGAACAACCTTTCTCAACTTAGGCAGTGGAGAAAATCGAAAAAATTCTGATTGTACTTCAGTCACGCCATCACCAGTGAACTTCAAAAATAAATAAATTAACTAATCAATTAAAGGATTCCAAGCTGCCCGTCCACCGAGGGCCCAATTCGACGAGTGCAAGTGCCACAGTTACGGTACGAGTGCGTGGTAACTACGGCACACTACCACATCGGTGTGTCGCCTTTTGACCGTNAGGTTATTTCGAGCGCGCGAGGGCGTTAACCGTTAACTGCGTCCCTTCTCCTCCTTCCCTCTCCGACTGCTTCATTACGCCCACGCCATCCTTGCCGTCGTCTCTGCTTCAGCAGCCTGGCGCACGCGCGTGGTTCGCGGGTCCGATCTCCCCGGCGGACCCCACACAGCGACGACGAGGCCCCACGCGGAACAGATGTAGTCTATTCGCGGTCTCTTCACACTTTCTGAATCAAACCTTTGAAATTCACCCCATGTACGACATGTTTGGTTGTTTCCTAAATATGCTGTGTATCACAAGCGTTTTATACGTGTGTTTACATAAGAACCTAATATTTTACTTAATTGAATATTTGTTTGTATTTTATTTATAAATTATAATATTTTATTTATAATTAATATAAATAAAAATAGTGAGAAGATGGGTCTGTTGGTAATGCTTAGTAAGAAATAGTTCTAATGCAGAATATAATTAAACTGAGTGCGCGCGCATGCGGTGCGTTTTCCCTTTGGTGAAATTTTCTAGACGTAGTTAAGCTTTGTTTGCAAGAGGCGGAGGAATTTCCTGCAAGTAGAACTTTATCAGGGCTTCAGAAAATTCGGAAGTGACCATGAATGGATTATAATATGTATACCTGTATACGCGTTACCCTTTACCTTACAGTACCCTCCTCCTCCTAGGTAGGACTCATGACAGGCTGGGAGTTCAGAATATTTTAGAGGCCAACCTAGATACCACAGAATATGTAAGAATATTGTGATGGAACCAGGTTGATTGTTAAAGCACCTGCTGTCGCACTGCCAAATTTTCGTCTTCAAATATTTTTGACAATAAGATCTAAATCAAAATACGGTCATAATTTTTTTTTCCATTCAATAAATTTAATTACTCTAAGGACCTTGTCTTAGTTTTTATTTAAAAATTATTTATAAATTATTATGTAAGGTACTGCTGTTGTGTTTATACGCAGTCCACTACAGGAATTAATGTAGCGGATGTTGCGATTTATTTTCATTTCTTTCTTTGCTAAATTTAAATTTTGCTTGTCAAAGATACTTTCTGCACAATTAAATTTAATGCCTATGATTTCTTAATAATACTCTGCAGTTATCACTTCAAATAGCATTCACGTGAAGAGATATTCTATATACATTAATTACTCTGGCCTGCAAAATTAAGGATCATTAAAACTTTTATTAAATGTTTTGCAACTTTTATATGTTCTTCGGGTGCTGAATTCAAAACTTAGCTCAGTTGGTCTCCACCACGTAACTATTTTCCGCAACATGTTTAGAAAATTTAATATAGCACTAATGAAGTAAATAGGAAAAAGGGATGAAATGAAAAAAAGTAATGTGGCAAATATTAAGAGCATATTTTACAAAAACTATTACATTGTCACAATTATCAACTCCAATTTAGTCAAATGCCATGTACTGTATTTTTCTCTTAATGGTGAAACTGCACATGATGCTTTTCCTCTTAAGAAATGTTTCTGGAATGTTATGGATTTCAATTTAAGTCATTTTATGGAGAAAATCTTCATCTCAGTGGCATGTGGTGAAGTGTTGCAAGGTAAATTGGTGCTTGGTGACTGCTGTAAATTCTCGGTGCACGCAGCAGGAGCCAGTAACAACCGTGCAGCCTAGGGAAACTGAGTGCATTCCGACCACTCACAAGCGAGCAGTAAGGGGACCATTACACCCGTCTTGTGGCGTCAGCTGCCGAGATATGTTTTAGTGGTAGAAGTGTAAACTAGCAAGCAACAGAGTAAAGCACAGAGCTAACGCCAGCTTACCTTGCAGCAGTTTACCACACGCCACTGTTTCATCAAACATCAGTCTGGATCAACACAAGTGCCCTCCTTTAACTTCTGACAGACAAGGGAACGTACTGCAGAGGTACTTGAAGCATTTTCTACTGTTTGGCAAAACTTGAACAAACTGCTTCATGATACTTATTTTATGTGGATAGGTGACAGAAGTATTTTCTTTTTAACAACAAGATTTTGTCGCAATACGACATGTTTCTAAGTTTCTTTATTACTTGTGTTTTTTTCTCGAATGGTGACGTCTTGCTGTGATGTCACATCCTTCTAGATCAACCAAAAATATTATGATAGTTCCGGCCATCTAGATCATGTTTCTGGTGCTTCCTAACAGGTTAGTAAAAAATGTTGACATTATAACACTGGGTTATACTACCAAAAATAAATTATAGTTTTATGATAAAAAATATGCGTGATGTTCCATTTTTGATGTAATTTCTAGCTTCAGCACACAATGATACCTAAAGCATACTGCATCGCACTACTAAATACGTTTTGTTTTGTTTCATTCAAACGTAGTAAGAAAATCGCGAAATTTCTACAGCCAATCAGTGTTCGAGTTCATTCACGGCAAAGATACTGACACGCCAGTTCACTTCTGATGTATGTATTTATCCTATGGTGAAACCAAGAAAAGGAAATCCTAGATAACTGTTTTTGCCGGCATTGGGAGGAACTATTTTGCCACACTGGTAGATACATTCATTTCGCATTACGTCTCTCGCCGTAGGGATATAAACATTTACGACGGAAGAAATAAGCTCAGCAGAAATGCTTCACTCTGGTAGAATGTTTGCTCGCAAATTAGTAAAAGTAGTTATGCAGTGTGATATTTTCTTCGTATGTAAATACAGCTCAGCATAATTTTTCAGTGTACGGCACCCAAACATCGCCCAGACCGTCTGCGCGTGATGGTACTTCTCTTCGGGGATACAGCATTCGGTGAGGCGGTTGTGCCAGCAGCTGTGGCTCGTCGAGCTTCCCCCACGAGTTGACATAGTCGTATGGGAACACTCCATTCTTAGTCACCAACTCGAGCTGACAGAGGTTGAAGAAGGCTGCTGTAGTTTTAAATTCGGCCAATGGTAGGTTCTGTACAACCATTGTGAGGTTGGCAGACATAAATCTAAATGTATCAATAAATTGAATAGTAAATTTGTCGCCCGAACTTTTATTGAAGGTGATAAGTTTTTCCTCTGTGTGTGGGATAATAAATATGTCCTGGGTATCGTAACCAAGCTGCTTAATAATAAAATTTGCATCATACGTCAAGTTATGGAAGAATATTGGCAGTCTCTTGGGGCGGCGGAGCTTGTTACAGGTATTACATGCTGCCCCGATAAAGTTGCCAGTGGTCATGGCCGTGCACCTTGTGGTTATCGTGGGTGAAGGGGCTGGAACAGTGGCAGCAGGTGGTGGTCAGAGTGTAGCCAGTCCATTCACCAGAAGTCAGTGTTCGTATAGGCTCGGACTGGCTATTTATTTCCTTCACTAGATTGCCAATCCTCACGATTTCCTCCACAAAGCACTTCGATGCATCTTCTCCGATGTACCATTTCACATTTGTGGGGAGGCTGCCGGTCTTTGAGGTCGGTATTATGTCGTTATCCACCTTGATATAGATTCCATAGCTGTAGGGCTCGTGCTTTTGGTACCTATATGTGTAGGATGCCTCCAGGTTTGGCTGGCACGTCTGGGCCAGTACTAGCATGGCTTCAAAGTCCGCATACTTGACTATAGGCACCTTATCAATGTTATGATAATTCTGTAACTTGGCGCATGTCGGCATGGACTGGAGCATGTTCGTTACAGTACCTCCTGTGCTCAGCCAGCATCTCAGCACCTGTAAGTCCTGACACTCGTGGGCGATTATCGTACCCCTTGAGACATCGCTTACAGATAAGTATCATCATCTCCCTGTGCGATGTCAACTAGGAGAGTACCAGTCAGGATAAATCGGCTATTAGCAATAATGTGTGTTTGTATCTTTCATCTTCATAAGGAATATATCAAAGTGGTGAGCTAGTTCTTCCTTCTATGTGCGTAGATGTTCGTGCTGACCCCTAGATTGGACCTGTCGCGAACAGGGGTATTTGATGCAGAGGGCTGGAGAACTTTAGACTACTGAATTTAAATTTTGCCTCAAGGTCGTAATAGCACTCGTTGATGCATGCAGGATTCACACCCTCTACATAGCATGCCAGGATCGCCCATTTGAAGCACTGCTGGTACCAGTTTTGGTAGTTAATAATTGCCTTCGTGGCTTCAATGTGTACAGGCAAAGGCGTGTAGGAGGAAGCTCGTAACAGGCCAAGCTTGTTAGCATGCAGCTGAAGCCTTTTCGTGGAGGTAAGGGTTCAGCTACTTCCCTTCCCCATTAACTCATCCTCCTCCTGGCATATCTTGGCAATGGTGACCGACACAGCATCTTCAATGTTTCTAGCATTGACGAGGGGCACGATCTTAGTATTGAAGGCACGTTGGTCCATCTATTCATTGGGCGGCTCCGGTTTGCCATATGCACACTCCAGA
The DNA here is from genome assembly GCA_002778355.1 of Clitarchus hookeri. Taxonomy (NCBI): domain Eukaryota; kingdom Metazoa; phylum Arthropoda; class Insecta; order Phasmatodea; family Phasmatidae; genus Clitarchus; species Clitarchus hookeri. The sequence continues at coordinate 730,889 of NQII01000179.1, read as the reverse complement.
AAAAATATTACATTTAACCACCCCCTGGTCCTCAATCTCCTGCTCTGCTGGCCGATGATATTCGCCTTGATCCCCTCGAGATAGCCGCAAATATCCATGGCCTGACTCGAAGTGTTCTCGGCGATGTATGTCTTCATGATGCTCCGAAACACGCTCTCTGCTACCACAAAACCATACTCGTTACATTCGATGGCACTGGTGACGATGGCCCTATAGCGAGATCAACCCTCGACAGTAATAATGCTGACCAGTACAAATGGTATGTGATGTGGTGCAGTGGATGCCCCTGACTGGGAGGCAGATGCCACAGCTATGCGGGCCTTTTTCGCTGGCGGTGGGGCAGTGGTACCATTGCACTTAGCGCTGTGCACATGCAGATTGTAAGCACGGGTAAACTGTCTCCCACAGTTCCTGCATTCCTGTGTCTCGGCATCGGGGTTCGCCCAGCAGCTACATTCGTGGCGACGCGCATCGCAAGTGCGAGAAAAGCCCTCATTGTAGAACTTGCAATGAGTCGAAGCGCTCGGTCCAATTTTATCAGTGCGTGTTAAATTATGGTTGGCGAGTTTGTCGACGCCAGCAAATGCCTTCCCACACCTACCGCACATGTGCTGTGCTTCCCTGAATGGGTTAAGGGAGCAGGTGCGTTCATTGTGCAAGCCATTCATACGATCGGTAAACACACAATCGCAGAAACTGCACTGTAGTGCGAGTGGTCGCATCGTAGGTGCATTAGACAATGAAAATGGTTACAAAATGGAATAATAAAAATAAATTGATTAACTGAGATGAAGATGGCGATGTGAAAGAAGGGAAGGATGGAAAGGAAGAATGGTCTGAACTCATCATGTAAGAGGCGGAGAAAACCCAACTAAGGGCGTCTCGGCTGGCTGGTCTGGTGGAACACACGAAGGGTTGCTCGACACCGGGAGGGAACCCTATGCAACAATTTATAATCCTAAGCTGGTATGAAAACACTTGTCTCATAACTATCCTAACCTATCGACACACACTTCATGTTGCTGCGATATGTGTCGTAAGAGCGAGCCATATCGATTGAGTACCTGCGTGATATAGAGGAAATGAATAATAGCAGAATGTTATATGCTCACAAAGAATGCATCTCCATCACGTAGGTTATGTCAGCATACTTCCATCTCGCCACATTATTACATTCCATCACAGCTCTGTCCGCACTTCACCTCTGTTCAGCATGTGGCATGATGCTAACTTCTTACCTACCAGCTACAGAAGCCTCTGTTCTGATTGAATCAATAGAGAAGAAGAGAAAAAACTAAAGGCTTCACACATACAGGCCATATTATTATTATTTTTGTACCTACGGTGCTGTCAGTTCAAGTAACCTCGGTAAAACTATCTCTTAAGGAGCTCGCCTAGTTGTCATTGTAAGCAGTTGTACATTTGTTCTAACAGCATTCGCGAAGGGACCTGCCTAGTAAAAAAACGAATCTTTCTAATCACCCGCCCAGACGTGGTTGTTTCCCTTTTGTGACCAGCATTCGCCAAACTCTGGCCCAGCGTATCTGAGGATGCCAACCCGATCAATGTATTACGATATGGTGATAACATCATCATTACAGAGCGACTCCACCATATCATCCCCTCGCTGGCGCAGGCAGGCTCATGTCACCTTTATCCCTGCTGGGCAGGATACACAGACATGGTTGCTTTACAGATGCTCAGTACCGAACACAACATAGCCTCGCACAACAGAAAAGAACTGTACACGAGTGGAAGTCGTGCTAGGTAGAGATGCACTTACCAAATGTCTTGACTGGAAGATGTGGTTGACGAAGAAGTCGGTGACGAGGAAGACAGTGTGGAGTGCTGACCTGAACAGGTACGTACACAAGATTGCGTAGGGAATGGCGGACGATGGAGTCTTTTATAGCATATGTGTGTGTGTGCAAGATGGAGGGGACGCTACATCCACCTCTCTATCGTTCGACACTCCCCGCTACCACGACATCGTACAAGTACGATCCCTGCATGACATTTATCTCTCTCTCTCTCTCTCTTCCTGCAGATCCAGTGTTTGTAGCCTGCAGCGTACATATATATTACATATTATATGTTGTCATTTAAGGTACTTGTGTTTAGTGTCTATACACCATCTCTTTCTCTCTCTCTCTCTCTCGCTGTACAGAAAGTTATGATACCTGTACTTTAATGACAACTGTTGCCTCTCCCTCTACTGTTCATATATATTAATTTTATCTTTAATATAATGGCAACGATGAATAAAAGTACTTGTGTTTCGGGTATGTTTGTCACCTCACTCCAGACAGATAATGTTGATTAAAGAACACACTGAGTACGGTTACAAATATATATGCATTTATTGACAGACATATATACAATGAAATAGAAAAACATTACATTCACATGTTTTTTTATAAACATTGCCTTCTCTCACTACATACGTACAGCAATGACAACCTACACTTTATATTTATTTACAAACCCAATGGTGCATGTGTGTGTGATTAAATACATTGTCGCTACTGCCACCTGAGTTATACAGGATGATGGCTAGTAGGGTACTGAGTTACTATTCTTTGGTGCAGACTAAGGGCACCTGTGGTTGTTGCGTAAACAAATAATCTTATTCTCGGTTAGTTCACACACGTATTTTATTTGACTGAAAGATGACATGGGTAGTTACACGCACACACGAGACTGAGACCCCTCTATACGTCGTGGGTCTGAAGAGCTGGTTGACGAAATGCTATGCGTCGGGCGGAAGGTTGCTTGAATGGAGGCGTTTTTACTTAACTGTGACTGCGGCTTTTGATGAGTTGTCTTCGTTGGTCGATGCAGCTGGGTCAACTCGGCTTCCCTTCTAAGAAGTCCGGGGTTGGTTCCCCGGAACTTGTGATGTCTCCTCGATCACGGCTGGCGATTCGCGTCTCCTACGTCAGCGTCCGCCCTCACTCTTCCCCTCTTCTACGTCGATGTCTGCCACGACCTGTCTCGCGCTCCCAACTTCTCCGCCTCGGAAACTGCCACTACTTTGTCGGGAATGTACTCATAAGTTCTCGGAACATCTACTTGGTTTGTCCCGGACTCTACACACACTGTCTCGGGCTAACTGACTGAACGTCACTGACTCGGCCGGTGCCAGGTTCGAATCCCGGCCTGGTGATAAGACTGACTCACCCGACTGCCTCGCGTCACTCGGTGTGTGTCTGAACAACTCCTCTGCCTCGCGTCTGATAACTCCGAACCACTGACTTCCGCATAGGCTAAATCCCCGAGTTGAAAGTTTCGTTGTCAGCTCCATGCCCTGGCCAGCTGCCTGCCCTGGCTAAGTATGAATACAATGGCAGTGTTTGGTAACAGCGTTATGCCTATTCTCATAAGCGACATGCGTCAACATATATACTTGAAAATAAAATATTACAGACACATATATATACTTTAAAATATAGTGGGCTGTGTGCGATTACACATATAATTGGAAAAAACATTTCGTTTACTTATGATTCTTTTAGAAACACATCTCACACACACACCCATACTACATATCTGCTTATACTACACTGACAATCTACACTTTATATTTCGTCTCAAAACTAATAGAGCATGTGTGTGAATATAAATGCCTCTCTCTCTCTCTCTCTCTCTCTCCCCCTATCTCTCTCTACTTACATGCATGTACGATTAACTATTAAAACGACTCTCACTATACATACATTATCTAAACAGCATTCAGAAGGCAAGCGAAGAGGCGTCTCAGCGCCTCCTTCCTCTCTGCCATGGATAAAGAGCTCACATCAGGCAAGTTGGGCGCTACCCCCAGCGACAATGTAGACCCGCCGATGCCTGCACCACAGTGTTGACAGACGGCAAGCTGCTTCTGGTGGTGTCTGCAGGCGATACGCGGTGCCTGTTGCTGCATTGTAGGCGTTACTTCCGACTCGCTGGCCGCTTGTGTCTTGAAGCATGTTGTGATGCTGTATTCACCAGGGAGGCGGCGGTGATGACTGGCAGCTGGGTTTCACCGCCGACATCGGGAATGTTGATGGTGGGAACTGTTGTCACTGACAGTTCTGTGGGGAGGTGAATTTGGATGGCATCATCCAGCATGGCATGGGTCATCACCTCGTCCTCACTGCATGGTAGAGGTGTGTCTGTGCGCATGTAGTATACTGCACACCTCCCGGGTATTGTACAGGTGCCCATGTACTGGCAGTGCTCATGATACCGGATTATGGGCCAGCACCCAATGAGCTATGCCTTCACAGTCCTCGCTTTATGACTGGCACTCTGCTTCATCCACAACATTGTACNGGCCAGCACCCAATGAGCTATGCCTTCACAGTCCTCGCTTTATGACTGGCACTCTGCTTCATCCACAACATTGTACGTGACCATACTATGACCTGGTATCATGCTGGTGTAGGCAGTCTCTGCCTGGAATGGTATGTTCATCTTTGCTAGATCACTAATGGAGACGAGTCAGATACTGTATTCTTATATAGCTCTCTCTCTCATGTGTGATGTCACAGCCACTTTTACTTCAGAACTGCGGCCAATAGTATCAGAATGCATGCAACAAGGTCACAAATAGCTTCCCAACACTTACCAATGCTCCGACATTTCAGTCATCCTGTCCATACTCGTGGCTTCAAAATCCATGATGAACTGCCNGGCCAGCACCCAATGAGCTATGCCTTCACAGTCCTCGCTTTATGACTGGCACTCTGCTTCATCCACAACATTGTACATGACCATACTATGACCTGGTATCATGCTGGTGTAGGCAGTCTCTGCCTGGAATGGTATGTTCAACTTTGCTAGATCACTAATGGAGACGAGTCAGATACTGTATTCTTATATAGCTCTCTCTCTCTCATGTGTGATGTCACAGCCACTTTTACTTCAGAACTGCGGCCAATAGTATCAGAATGCATGCAACAAGGTCACAAATAGCTTTCCAACACTTACCAATGCTCCGACATTTCAGTCATCCTGTCCATACTCGTGGCTTCAAAATCCATGATGAACTGCCNTCCAACACTTACCAATGCTCCGACATTTCAGTCATCCTGTCCATACTCGTGGCTTCAAAATCCATGATGAACTGCCCACACACACACATGTAAGTTAATTAATCTTTTTTTACTTATATATATATATATAGTATACCTTGGCCGAGCAGGGTAGGATCCATTTGCTTCTGCAGTCTTCCAGTGTAGTCGTATGTATGTGGCCTGTACACTCTTCTGTCCACCAGCAGGTTGCTCCAGTGTCTACATCGGGTAAGACAAAGTCTACTTTCTTGTTCGTGTGATGCAGTTCGGTAATAACTTCAAATTTTGNCCAGTGTCTACATCGGGTAAGACAAAGTCTACTTTCTTGTTCGTGTGATGCAGTTCGGTAATAACTTCAAATTTTGCATGCGCTGCGAGAATGTGTCCATTTGCGGGTAATAGCGAGATTAGCGACAGCATACTGATCGTACTTGTAGCAGGGTAGAATCTCGCTTTGGAAATTATCTCACATTTCATGGTATCCCACATATGATTTTCACCAACACATGCCAGCATTTGCTCTGGTTTAAACACCACCTGCCTATATNCACATGCCAGCATTTGCTCTGGTTTAAACACCACCTGCCTATACCCGATAAAGTACCTCTCATACAAGTTCACATTTTCTGGCAGAAACAATACATAGTCATGTGTGTCAAACATATTGTGTATGATGACTGTGGTGTCGGTTGTCCACTGAATGCTGCACTGCTAATGACTGTGGGAAAGATGTAAAACTGGTTGCTTCTTATATTGTCGCCAAGTAAACTTCACACATTTGCAGTGAACACAATGTCGTCCACATAACTGCTCCACGCTTCATGATGGATGTATGCTGTTCGCCCATACAGGTCTCAGTCCAACGAATAATTATACCACTGTTGGGATGGTATAACTCCAATGCAATTGTCTGCATAATTCATACATGATGTATATTCTCTTCAATTGCGCGAGCTATCAAAGTGGTGATTGTGCAAGGCAGCTTCGTGTCCGCTCGCAGGTAATACACGGAACACGCAACAACATTGCATGGCATAGGATATAGGGCTAGACATTCCTCTTCGTTTTCAACGTTTTGACTTACCCAGTGTTCGAGTCCGATGCAGCTTTCCACTTGCTCATGTGGTCCAGGAGATTTGAAGTGAACACGCAGGTACCTAGTATCATAACATCACCATACTCGACCACGTCCAGCAGGTTGAATGCTGTGTACATCTTTGGAGAGCCAGAGTTCTACTGCGGTAAGAAAGAGAGAGAGTTGCTATTTTCTTCCTACATACACCCCACATCATGCAAATTCTAGCACATTGATTGTTTTGCCGTTACCAATAGGCTTGATGCCCACATAGACTATGTGCACTGCAGTCTCGTTAAGCATTGCAATGTCACTCTCGGCGATCAGTTGGACGTAGCGCGAAGGTAAATGTACCCGAAACTCTGCATTCAACAAGCATGTTATGCACTTACCATAAGATGTCTCCGCCTGCTGGAAATTCGATCCTGCGTACCGCCTCCTGACCACTAGGTCCGTCAGTGCCCTATACTGAGCTTCACTATAAGCCTGTCCATGATTGTATCGAGTGGTACAGTGGTTTACCTTCATCACTGGGTCACTATTTATATTGCCTGATGTTAGAAAAAACACAATTACAATTGCCTCCCACCACTGTGGTGGTATGTACCGCACTCCATAGCCCACTTCCTTAGCAGCAGTGCATCCAAGCAATTACATTCATATATGTTCGATACAGAAAAGTAAGTTTGAAAACCTATCAACGCGGGGAAAGTGCATGGAACACAATTCCGAGCTATTGCCCGACACAATCAGGGTTACAGAAATGACATGCATACATGTACTGTCTCCTCTGTAAGTGTAGTTTGTATATCTACCTTGAAAGGAAGTGCAGACATAGGTGACCACAGTTCCATTCTCGAGGAGGCAGTTGCTCTGCTTCGTAGTTGTAATGTAATCTCGCACCTCTCAAATACGTTTTCAGTTCTGGTGGAGCCCTAAAATTACCATAGCTGTCAAAGTATTCTACCGTATCACCACAATTTTTATACGTGGTTCAATGTTTCCCCGGCCCGAAGCTGGTACCTAGTTTTACTATGCTGCAGTCAACTCGCCTCGGATGGTTCTGCAGGCCCTTGGAAATTGGATATTTGTAATTTATGGGCAAACTTGTGCTTGTCTATGTTGGTGAGTGGATGACTGGGTAGTGATGTTAAGACTGCTTCTTTCGCCAGGTTCTTCATTTTTTCCTTCCCCCACCCCCACCTCCTACACGGTAGAGTCTAAGATACAGTCCGTTGCCATTTTTTACCTCTAGCAAGTGCCTCCGTATTCATATTGTGACACATCGCTTCGGCCAACTGCTGGTTTTCTTCCTTCACTGTGTTCACCACTCTCGCAATACCACTTGCACCACCAATAAAAATCCAGAGGATGCTGTGCACTGGCAAGATGAAGGGCAAGATTGCGATGTTTCCTCCATGTCTCCTCGGTATTTTTTTCTTCCTTCCAAACCTCAGACCCACTCCCCACTTTACTTTAGTTTTCATAATCTTGGACATTCCCCACACAGCTAGAAGTTCGCCGAATTTGGCTCTTTCTGCAAGAATGATTTCGCCCACATGCCTATATTCCAAATTTATATTGGTCATGTACGCAATTTCGTGTCCTTTGCATGCTTATTCCAACAAATTGACAGAGATGTCGCTTCGTTCAGTCACCGTACTATTTGCATACCGGGTCCACGATATTTATAGCCTGGAATGTGTGCTTCGAAAGGGAGGTCTTGATCAGTATATTCACCAGTACATGTCCCATCTTGGTCTTACTCCCACATCACATTACGACATACTAATACAATTGTATTGCTATGTCTACTTAATATGTTTGTTTCGTGATATGTGGCTGGCCATATCACCCGACCTCTAACTTGGTTGTCCACATCCCCTGACATCGGGATGGCTACCTCACCCAGTATCGAGTGTGGTCCTGTTGCCACAATAACCTGTGTTTTACCCATTCATGTATCAGTGCAATGGAGATTGTGCCACATTCCACCATGCTTCCCATTCGCATCACTGCTGATGACGAAACTAATGTATGTGAATCGCATCATGGGAAGCTTCTACCCCACAATGCAGGGTATCATAGAGGGACAAAGCAAGTTTGGACAGACGTATGCTTCTCAGCCTTTTGGAGGAACCCAGCGGTCTTCGGTTCGAGAATGTTTGCCTATACTCGAAATCGCTACAACAACCAAAGTACCTATGCCTAGCACATATACTATAAGCAGTAGATGGTCTGTTATTTTTCATTTAGTGACAATGGAGAATTCGGGCGGCCAAGTAATGCTTTACCAAACTCTGTGTTTAATTTCGATGATGTGGCATGTGAGAAACAGTCGATCATGCAATAGTATTTAAGCATGGGCTGCCATGTGGCGGTGGATTCGATTTACCTGTGCCAAACTTATTCATGTATGCCTAAGCAGCTTCTGCGCGACAATTCTAGTTTCCTCGTTCTATTTTGCATTGAAGACCTGAATTTGCATAATGTGTACTCTGATCACATTAATACTGATGTCATTTGACAGATTCAAAACTATGTGCTCATGTTGCTGGTGCGAACCTTGCAGTTTCCTTGTGATAGCTAAGGATTTTCAATCTCATAAGGGAAGGTACCAAAGGGAATTCGATAAGTTCATTATCGCACATCAGTGAACGATGAGCTACACCGTATCCAAGTTCGGTCATAGCATCCTGAAGTGTGAGATGGACAGCTGTATTACATCTACTATCGATGGAAACTGTAGTTTTGGAGGGAAACAGGCCAAGAATCTCGGAGAGCCGAAACATGATGGCGAGGCGACTAATGTATCCTTTGTATGTAGCATCACTTCAAAGGCTTTCCAACCGCTGGCAGTACTACAGGCTGACATTGCTCATTTTTGTACACTAACTGACAGTATGACTCGGCTTGATGCTTTAGAGACGCAACTCAAGAGTTTGGGTGAGCGAATAACTAGCAAGGTTCGTACAGCAGTGACTACTGAATTTCATGCATTGACTGAAGATGTTAGCAATCTGTCTGCTTCAGGTGGGAAGCTCGCCACCGGGGAAGGTTGTCTATTCGATACGAATGTACTGACTACTAACATGGATTTGCAGCTTGGTACATTGATCGAGAGTGTGTCCCAACTAACTGATTTTGCTTCCAGCGACGTGCTCGAGGCCATAGGAAAGTTATTCGGCAAAACGAATGCAATGTCTGCTTATATGGAAGCTCATATTCATAAATTAGCTGAAGATGTGCTCAAACTATCTGCTTTAGGAGGCAAGCTCTCGACCGTGGAGAAGAAGCTCGATGACATAGGAGAGCAAGTTGCCAGCAGAATTCATACTGGTCAGCTTACAAAACTAGACTAGCACCTTAATGTCAAGACTGAGGGTGCAGGCATGCTGACTGCTTTAAGTAAGAATCTAGAGGCTGTGGTCAACATGGAATCGAACCTCGCAGCTGTCGGTATGGTGTCTGCTAAGATGGATGCTCAAATTCATACATTGACTGACAATGTTCACAAACTGAGCACCTTAGAAAGCAAGCTCTCGGCTGTGGAGACGAAGCTCGATGACTTAGGCGAGCTAGTTGACTACAGAGTTCTTACTACCCTATCAGTTACATTGAAGGATCACTTTAATGAAGACATGTAACTACTATCCTTCCATCGTTACCAACTTTATAGGACGCATGCCACTCAGTTCGCCCGTATAATTGATACAGGTAAGGACAGTGACATTTCTCAAAGGTTGCTTTCAAAAATGCTCACTTTGTCGTGAACAGCCTCTATGTTTTTCTAAGTCAGTTTGCAAAGCGTCCACAACCCTCTAACAGGCTATAAATAGCTGGGAAATACTGAGGTAACGATGCTTTACTGGTGATAGTCAGCCACTCCGGCACTGGACCGCCGCGTCGTCTGAACTCTTCTGACCTCCCGCCAAGCGGCGCCAAGGTCGTCTTCAAGCTACCTCCCCTCCGCTACTGGCGACCTCATCGCTCCTTCCTCTTTACACTCTCCAGGACTTCTCTTCCGCAGGAAAGAAAGGAGTAGGTCAGGGTGCGCCCGCCGGGAAGGGGATAAACTTCACCTCTCTCCCTCTTCTTCACTTCTTTTTTTATTCTCCCTTTTCCTGCCGCCGTTTCCACCCCTCGGCGCCTCACGTGACCTTACCCGCGCACCGCCTGCTATCGAGAGCGAGTCTGGAGTTTCGCGTGCCGCCACTTCCGCTGCGACAGTCGAGCCTGCGAGCGCGACGCCCGAGCAGTGTACAAGTGTAGTCCGTTCACGTTTACTTCCAACTTTTCTGAAGCCCTACTAAAGTTATACTTCCACGATATTCCTCCGCCTCATGCAATTAAAGCTTAACCGAGTTAAGTGAGTGAAGAAATTTGGGCGGGTCTTTAACAGTGAGGGTGATTGAGATGAGTATGGAGCAGCGCCGAAATGAAAGGGCGGGAGAAACGGGATATCCCCGAGAAAACCCGACTACCAACGGCATCGTCCGGCACGACTCCCACATGTGAAAATCCGGGATTGAACTCGGTTGGGGATTGAACCAGGTTCGCCTTGGTGGGAAGCGAGCAGGCTAAACCGCTCAGTCACTACGGCCCCAACCGAGCTAAGGTAAATTCTACTCAGGTTGGGAAAAAAGCGAGATTTCTTATGAGAGAGTTTGGCATAAGGAAATTTTCCGCCTCTAGGTGCGCAGTGATCTAGAAGGTTTAATTTTAGTAAAGTAAAATTCTAAGCTACATGAATAATAAAAGAGAAAGATTCCACCCAGTTACGAAGTAATTTTTTTATTTATGATTTGTGTGCTGTGGCATATATGTATGTAGTTATGGGCAGTGATTTTTTTCAAAAGTTTGTTCCAAATTGGCTTACTTTACCGTGAACAGCCTTTAATCAAATTTATTTCTCGCGTATATACTGGCTAAATACAGTAAGCTATAATTTTTCTAGCAGTTCGAAACATAAAGTTCGCGGCAATATTGTTACACGCCCTTGGCGATCGTGTCGTTGGTAGCACATCAGCAAGTACAGAGGAGTGAAATGACCTACCTCTTATAGAAATGCTATTTACGGAAAATTGAGCACTTTTTAGGGCCCTTCCACAGGTATAATAACAAAAAAAAAATTATATTTTATTGTAGTCTGCGGCGTTTAATTATTAGAACTATAAAAATGTATATACTATGTTTATTAGTCACATGACAATTTTTTATATTAACTTTTGGCGAAAGGTTACAAATAAACTGAAATTAACTTCTAAGCACGGCCTCAAAAAGTGTTCACTTTACCGTGAACATCCTACACTCGCCGACTGGTTGCCTGTTGCTGTCAAGCGAATTCGCGGAAAATTTCCCGCCCCTTTGCCATTACGTAGAGAAAGTGATTTGTCGCGGAACATTTAACTAGAAATAGACTTACATGCTGGGCTTCAACGACCAACGCACATGTCCACAATATTTATTATTTTTTTGCCCCCCCCCTTTTTTTTCCCCTCCTTCCAACCATTCTATCTAGGGGTAAAAAGGGGGTAGGGGGGCTGCTATACGTCTCAGTAACAATTTCCTTGTTTCACTGGCCCAATGGAAAGTTGGATACTCTGAAACTGAACGTATTCGTCAGTAAAGGCTGCTCACGGTAAACTGAACTGTTTTGTAAGCCCTGCTTAAGGCCGACTTGTATGCACAAAGTGTATTCTTCCACCATATGGGAAATTAACTTTACTATGGACCTGATCACTTTATTCATGCGATGGTCAAATGAAACAGTGTAATGATTAGAAAAGTGAATATTTTACCAATTTGTCACTTCTTAGACTTTATGCATTAAAAAAGCAGAAAACAAACGGAATCATATCAATATTCACGAATTTTTACCCAACACTTTGAACTGAAAGTTAAAACATGGGACAACTTTCTCTCCGTCATCACCAACTTAACTGGGCGCTTGCCAGTCGGTGTGGCCGTTAAAATAAATGCAGGCAGGAGTAGTGACATTTTTCTAAGGTTCATTAGAGTGTGCTCAGTTAAACGTGAACAGCCTATAAACAGCTGCGCCATAGAGTAGATAAGTACCCAGAGACGAAATGGTGTGGCGATTCCTTTGATGCTGGCGTTCCCATTCTCTGATTGGCTGCGGGAACAGGCCGCGTGCGTGTGAGAGATTGGCTACTACATGCTGCGAAAGGTTCTTTATTGACTGGGCTGCCGGCTGAGAAGCAGCTTACCAGGCGCTGATTGGCGAACGGCGTGCTAGTCACTGACACTATTTTGCTATAATGTACGGCTTGGGTTCGTGGTATTATCGGCTGTTTCATTTCTGTAGAAACCTCACAGTGAGAATGAGGAAAAATTATCTTTACCTACTGTGTTGCTTACATTTATTTATGTCTTTTGTGTCATCATTCTTTTTGTTTATTTTTAAAATATCGTTCTTGTATATTTTACTTGATAAATTGATGACTGGGTTGTTCTAGCCCAGATAAAAAACGTATTTTCTGTATATTTTTGTAGGTTCTTGTCGTTTTTTAATAGTGTAATTGTTCTGTATTAACTAAATATTTTTGCTTAAAATTGTATCATAATTTTCGCGTAATTTTGTATTTTATATTTGCGTATTTATTTGCATAAGTTTTTTTTTTTTTGTATTTTATGCAAAAATACTATACTATTTATGTGCAAATTATTTTACCTTTGGTTGTATTTCCCGTAATCAGCTTCGGCTATGGAGAAAGTCCAACAAAGTTCTGAATTTTGCTCTTGCCAGTGCCAACGCTAAAGTCAATAAGCGTGTAGCACGTAGTTCATTGGTCGCAAGAAGCACTTTCGACNTAAAATTGTATCATAATTTTCGCGTAATTTTGTATTTTATATTTGCGTATTTATTTGCATAAGTTTTTTTTTTTTTTGTATTTTATGCAAAAATACTATACTATTTATGTGCAAATTATTTTACCTTTGGTTGTATTTCCCGTAATCAGCTTCGGCTATGGAGAAAGTCCAACAAAGTTCTGAATTTCGCTCTTGCCAGTGCCAACGCTAAAGTCAATAAGCGTGTAGCACGTAGTTCATTGGTCGCAAGAAGCACTTTCGACNTGCTCTTGCCAGTGCCAACGCTAAAGTCAATAAGCGTGTAGCACGTAGTTCATTGGTCGCAAGAAGCACTTTCGACACAAGTGCAACGTGCTGCAAAATATTAAATTATTGCAGCACAAAATCCGTAATTTGATAAAAAAATTTTTAAATATAATTTTATTTTGTACTAATTTTTACATATACCGAATCATTAGCAACATCTTCGTGTTCTATAAAACACGTATCAATATAACTAAAAATGTGTCCTTTTCTTGATTATAAACAGTAATTTTGGCACACAACAATTTTTATACATCCACGCATTAGCTTTGATATCATCATACTACTAAACCGTTTAATTTAAAAACCTTATAATTATTATCTTTAAAATCTGTAAATAAAACAATAAAAGAATACAGTAAAAATTTTAAATACGTAAAATATTAAATTTAAAAGAGTGTAATTAATGGTTTTGAAATCCATAATTAGGCAATACCGTACAAATATTTTCATTAAGTATAATGTGTCAAATATAAAACAAACATTGTAATTTAGAATCTATTAACTTTAAGAAAAAATTAGTATTGAAATTGAGGCATGGTTTAGTTTTTATACGAATTATAATAAAAAATAACTGTTATTTGTACATCTATAATATCTTACAAGGTATTTTCTATCATCTTATTTCTTCAGATTTTGTTTCGTTATTTTCAGTAATATTTAATTCACTTTTTTTACTTTAGATTTCTCATCATTTCAATAGTTTTAACATTATCTTTGTTTTTAGTCATTTTTTTATCAATATAATTGTTACCTTGAATCATGCAAACTATTCTTTGTATATAAAAATTATTTCTTTATATTGTTTGATGTAGTTTTCAACCTCTTCACACATAAATTGATAATTGCAACTTAAATCTACATTTTGTCTTTTGTCTATTTTTTTTGAACCGGTAGACCTAATTTGATGCAAAAATTATTTCTTTGTTATTTATGTAGAATATGTATTCATTTGTCCTTCTATATATAATATATTTTACAGAAACCCTACTTACTTCCAATCCGTAGTCCAAAGTCTGTATTATTTTACAGGATATCACAATAGTTTCATTTATAACTCATATTTAGTTAACATTAGCAGTATTTGAAATTATTTTCATTTATTTACGCAAACATTTAATTAAGATTTGTTAAATTAACATTTCAAAGACAAGGTTTAAATTTTACAACATTAACTTATGTGTATGTACACAATGTTCTATAAGAATTTTTTTATATTATATAAATGAGTTTGCTTAAAATTTTTTAACCTTCTGAAGGCACACAGTAAAACGTTTGTGTACATTTTACAATCAATTCTTTGAAAATTAGTCCCTAAAAGTTTTTTTTTTTTGTAATACTACAAGTGAGATATTTACAGCATTGTTTTATGAAAAATACAGCATTGTGAATTTATCTCCAGTTTATAATACGCATGAAATCTACAGAACTTGCTTGCTGAAATTCAACACAAGTTTTACACATTTCGCAGAAATAAATAAAATAGTTTTCCCTAAATGATTAATAGTTTTACAAAAGTAATCTTCGCAGCTAGTTTCCAAAGAATTATTTGTAAGAACACAGAAATATTTTACAGTGTTATTTAAAATTGTACAATTATGTTTTTCACATTTAAAATTTTGTCGTATTTTTGTCCAATGTGAGATTTTATTGTTATATAAATTAACACTGCGTTCTTCTTGCTTGTCAGTGGTCAAAGTGTCACATGCGTATCAGAATTCGGCGGCATACCTATAAATATACTTGGCAACCCAGGAAGTTGGTGATTTTCTGAGGATGAAATAGTTATTGAGGCTTGAGTTATTACAGTTGAGTATTTTTCGTTGGTTTTAAGCAATTTTTCGCTATGTATCGAAAATGTAGCGGGCGTAAAAATAACTGCGATGTTGGTGGTTAGCGAAAGCAACACAAAATGCTTTCTCGTTAACATCTTACAACCCAAAATTAACTAATTGTGCTCTCTGTAAAATTATAAAAACACGCACATGCTGAGTTTATTAAATAACTCGTAATAATGTACCTTTGAAGTAAATAAGTCACTGATTTCGCATTCTGGTAGAAGGCCAGATTTCAAATAGGTGTGTATTTCTTTCAGTTGTTTGCCAATTGCTGTTGAGCCAACAGCAAATATTTAGCACTCGAGTGGCCAAGTTCCGTTGGGAAATTTTAGAGAGTTAAATTACTTCTGAAAGAAACGGTGGCCAATGAGCAAGTGTCCTTTAATAATACGTACAGAAGAATGGGGTCTAGTCAACTGATCAAATATTCTGCGAAATGGGTTGGTCCCTACTTATAAAAATTATTTCAGGATATTAGAAATAAGCACACGACGGTGTTTTAGGACAACTATCATTAAACAACCAAGAACAGAAACGAAAACGTTATTGCAATGCACAAATAAGCAATTAACTTGTAAATGATAATGAACACGTAGGGTAGGAGAAAGAAGAGAAATCTACATCAATAATTTCCATAAAAAATCAATTAAGGAAATAAGTGAAACTGATTTCAGTAAATATAGCTGCAACTTTCTCCACTAAAATAGACGGTAATCAGTGTACAAAATGATGTCGATAAATCAGAACATTCTCCCAGTCGAACAATTATACAGTTTGTGAAATCGTGCGCGCGGCGCTGTTAGGCAGGCAAAACTACATCGTTAAAGACAGAAAAAAAAAACTATTTATTGTCTTAGTCAAAGAGAACTCCCTTTTGGGAGTCTGTGAAGATGGGATCCCAGTGAAACCACCGTTCTAGAACTGGTCTTGACCGCGGCACGAAGCTCGGTCCTAAGGGGTTATTTTCCCAAGCTTGTAGTGATAAGGAGTGACATAACATATTGTCAGGGACACCCAATTTTTGCGAAAGTGTTTCTACCGTGTATTTCAAAACACTTCCCCAAGCTTCTAGTAACAAGGGCCGACATGACGTGTTGGAAGGGACACCCAATTTAAGCGAAAGTGTTTCTACCGTGTATTTCAAAACACTTCCCCAAGCTTCTAGTAACAAGGGCCGACATGACGTGTTGGCAGGGACACCCAATTTAAGCGAAAGTGTTTCTACCGTGTATTTCAAAACACTTCCCCAAGCTTCTAGTAACAAGGGCCGACATGACGTGTTGGCAGGGACACCCAATTTTTGCGAAAGTGTTTCTACCGTGTATTTCAAAACACTTCCCCAAGCTTCTAGTAACAAGGGCCGACATGACGTGTTGGCAGGGACACCCAATTTAAGCGAAAGTGTTTCTACCGTGTATTTCAAAACACTTCCCCAAGCTTCTAGTAACAAGGGCCGACATGACGTGTTGGCAGGGACACCCAATTTAAGCGAAAAGTGTTTCTGTCTTGAATTTCAAAACACTTTGGCTCAGATCCACTTTTCCCAATTCGACTCGTTTAGTGTTACGCTCTTTTATAACTGCCCACGAAATACTGTACAGATGTTCAGTGCCGTAATAAAGTAGTTCACATGATTAGCCCAATCATATACCACAATGTCTTCTCATAAGGACACGCCACCAATGACAAAAAAAAACTACCGGTGTGTACGCCAGATACTTAGAATGAAAGGAACTCTTCGCGAGAATCAGGCGTTCCTACGTATTGGTTGTGGAATGACGATGTCACGAATTGCAAGCTAGTCACCACGCCCATCGAGTCCATAATACACCGGACTCTCTCCAAACGCAGTTGTCCAACAAAATGTAATAGGTATCTGGATTTAAAATTCTGAATTAACTGATTCACACTTAAATTGATACTTATAAAACTAAGTATTTGAAAAAAATTAACCCGTGACCACGTCTATTAAAAAAAAATTAAATAGATAATGTACAGTAACGTTTGTTGCTTTAGGCTGGCCACGGTTAACTGAGAATTTTTTTAATTCAACCTTTCGAAAATGTCACTTCCCCTACCTGCATATATTTTAACGAGCCCACTAACTGGTGTGCGCCCAGTAAAGTTGAAAACGACTGAGGGAAAGTAGCTGCATGTATTAAAGTTGAATATAAAGTGTTAGATAAACATATGCAGTAACTCAAATCATTATTTTTCTTTCTGTTATTTTAATACATTTTGATAGGATGAGAAAATGTGTAAAATACTTACTTTNACTCAAATCATTATTTTTCTTTCTGTTATTTTAATACATTTTGATAGGATGAGAAAATGTGTAAAATACTTACTTTCCTATTAATTTTACATATACACTAGACCGATGCATGAATACAGTGATCAGGCCTATGGCAATATTAATTTTACATATGGTTTAACGATACACAATATGAATGGAAGCAGATCTTAAACCGGGCTTTCAAAAGTGCTCAGTTTACTGTTAAAAGTCAATAATGAGAAGCATTNACTCAAATCATTATTTTTCTTTCTGTTATTTTAATACATTTTGATAGGATGAGAAAATGTGTAAAATACTTACTTTTCTATTAATTTTACATATACACTAGACCGATGCATGAATACAGTGATCAGGCCTATGGCAATATTAATTTTACATATGGTTTAACGATACACAATGTGAATGGAAGCAGATCTTAAACCGGGCTTTCAAAAGTGCTCAGTTTACTGTTAAAAGTCAATAATGAGAAGCATTTCTATGTCTTAACGTATATAAAAAAGTTGGATGTTTAAACAGTGTATCAGTTGACTGATGCACTGATCCTCGTCATTAGGT
Source organism: Clitarchus hookeri (assembly GCA_002778355.1). NCBI lineage: Eukaryota > Metazoa > Arthropoda > Insecta > Phasmatodea > Phasmatidae > Clitarchus > Clitarchus hookeri. The sequence goes on along the minus strand of NQII01000179.1, from coordinate 712,931 downwards.
TCAGTCCATGGAAGTGTTTCTTCTCACACGTGGCCTACGGAAGAATGCAACTTAGGCGGCGTAAACACTCAGCAGGGCCTTATGTTTTTAAATACTCTTTACTTATATTGGTACCTGTCTGCCTTCCTGCCTCGAAATATTTTGAGTGCCTCAGTTGACTATTCAGGTTACAATCAAAACAACATGAAATTCTGTATACTTCCTGTGACGCCCATAAGGCTTTGCAGTTGGTGTGCATCCTATTTTGGTATGATCTGGATTCATAAAAATGTATGTTACAAAATTGGTTTTAAGACTTTGGTATTGACCAAGGAAGATCGAGTCCTGTAAATGTTTGCGCCACGCTTGATCGCGGAGATTGTTGTGTAGTTAAGTTTTGACAGGTTGACAGTAAGTTTTAGATTTGGGCAGGGCTTTCACAAGGTCCAGCGAGCAAAAAAAAAAGTATGTTTCAAAGACTTTTAAAGGCAAAAAAAGACCTAACATTTACTATATTAAATTAAACTAAAAACGGGCATTTAAAAACCAAATAATTCTTCCTTGTTAAGTAATTACGTAACTCGATAACTTGAACTTCATACATTAAAACTATAATGTACTTGAAAATGAATGTTACAGTCCATTCACTGTTTCATCGAAACTAACTTTTGAAATATCTCCCTACCTGTAACATGCCAACCTGTTTTTAAATAACTTGTATACCACAAATATATAACACAGTGATTAACTCTAAAGATTTTTGAATAAATAAAACTTCAACTAAATATCTTCTCTAACTTGTAATATTGATTTCGTATTCAATACGAATCAAAAACAGTGAGAGCAGCGATGTGTTGGCAACGGTTAGTAAGAAATAGTTCACAGTTAAAATATTGTTTTAACGTAGTTTTTTGGTATGCTATTTGTAAATTAAACGTTGTACGGTGCGTAGGCTGTAATGACAAGGTTTGTTTTCGTCCTAGGAAAAAACTTAAATAGGCGTAGCGGAGCTTGTCGCTCTTTTTCTCACTCACTCTCTCTCTATCTCTCTCTCTCTCTCTCGGGAAGTTTCGCAGCGATAGTAGTAGCAGGAAAATTATACATGTCTTCAAATTTAGCATATTTCATACATTTTACAGAAAAAATAATAATTTTTTAATTTGTAATTTACAACTGAAACGAAATTTTAATGTCTGAATACGTGTTACCATATATTTAGATGTGGTGGCGGGACGGTTACAAATCCGAAGTTGGCAGAAGTGGCGACTGGCGACAATACATGGCGTGTTGCTGAACGAAAGGTTAAATTCTCTTCTTGTAAAAATTACTTAAATTTACCACATCATATTTATACACTTGTTTTAAAACCTACCTAAGCAAATATGACGATGTGATAAATCAGTTTTTCCACTGCAGGAAATGTGCATCGTGACCGCTGTGTGTGAAAGAGTATAATTGCCATTACGTTACAGCGTGGCAGTGTGTTTGTGTGATTGCAAATATTGGACGTGCGAAATTTATGCGTTTTTACCGTGAACTGTTTTGATGACGAAATTAATTTTTTGAAAGTCACGTCAGTAGTTATAAATGGTAAGTTTTGGCGAACCGGGCATCCTGGCGGGGACATGGGGACGAGCTGGCCGCCACCGTGGATGACATCACTAGGCAATCTCCTGCTCTGTCATTTCTTGCCGACGTCAACAATGTTGGATTTACCCTACTGTTCTGTCATTCCTGGCTAATGGCGGTCATCTTAGATGTCCCTACTTCATGCTCTTGCATTATGTGTGGGGTTTTTTCTCAGAGTCCTCTCGATCTCCTTTATTTTCTCACACTCTCTGACTATGTTTATTCTCTTTGCCACCACTTCACGCTCTTGCAAATTGTGTGGAGGGTTTTCTCTGTGCTATCCTTCCTAGTTCCCCGAGGTTTTCTCCACGCTATCCCTCCCATATGTGGAGGGTTTCCTCCATGCTATCCCACCCAGGTCCCCACCAGGATGCTAGGCTATCCCCCCCAGGTCCCCACCATTATGCCAGAGTATTCTCCATGCTATCCCTCCCGGCTCTCCCCATAACACCATGGTTTTCTGTGTGCCATCCTTTCCAGGTTCCTAGGGTTTTCTGTGTGCTATCCCTTCCAGGTCCTTGCCAGAATGCCAGGGTTTTTTTCTCCGTGCTATTCCTCCTAGGTCCCCACTAGAACACAAGGGTTTTCTCCATGCTATCCCTCCTAGATCCCCACTAGGATGCCTGGGGGTTGTCTCAGTGTTCTCCCATCTCCTTCCTACCTCTCTCGTTCTTTCTCGATGTCCCCACTTCACGCTCTTGCATTCCATGAGGCAGGAAGGTTTTATCCATGCTATCCCTCCTGTCCCCACCAGGATGCCAGACTATATCCTGGGGGTGGTCTAAGTGTTCTTCCAGTCTCCTTCCTACCTCTCTCGTCCGTTCTCGATGTCCCCACTTCATGATTTTGGATTCCATGTGCCAGGAGGTTTTCTCCATGCGATCCCTCCTGGTTCCCCACCAAGAAGCCAGGTTCTATCCCTTGACAGTTACTCCTGGTCTTCTTCCTGCTTCTCGTCCATCTGTTCTTACCTCTCGCCTCCCCACCCTACCTCTCCCACCCCTCGATGTCAACCTAAGGTGAAGCAGACTATACACATTACCTCACAGTTCTTTGCTAGCCATCATGAATTTTAATCATCGCTGTGTTCATCCCTAATGCCACAATCCATTAACTTTAGCTGTCAGGCTGTCATAATTTTTTCACTAGCAGGCGAAATTGAAAGATAGCACCTGTAACCCAGAGGTTGCCCCAGTGTGACCCCAGACGAATAGACACATGTTTAGTATCCCCCCCCCCTCCCCACAATCCGTAAGACTGGGTCTCGCCCAGCAACTAGATGGTCCCCGGTACTCCTTGACCAGGCATGGCACCAGATGAAGAATAATTAACAACCGAGTGATCGCAGCCATATAGACGGATGTTTAGTATTTACCCCCATCCATAAGCCTGGGACAAGCCCAGCAGCTGCACGGTCCCCAAGCCTCCTACAGCCTGGGAAATATGCATATGAGCATGTAACACAGAGAGGGAATACATTGTATGGAAAAATGTACACAGCACACATTAATATATATGTTTTTCTTACAATGAATTTATTTATACTTCAAAAATACATTCAAGTGTGGTAAATACAGGCCCAATCACACACCTCTTACAATGCTATGTGGGACAAATTGCATAGCAGTAACCACCTACCTCAGTGCCCAGCAATTGTGTAGTGAATCGAACCCTAACAACTTCACAAAAAGCTGACTGCCTCGTCGACGAAGCACCTTCTCAACTAAATAGACATATGGGAAACTTAGTTGTCATGATCTCTTGTTCGTACAATCAGACTTTCAGCTTGTCACCATTCAAGTCGATGAAATGATAGGTGCGTGGTTCATAATGACGAATCTTTTCAACACTGTAGACCTTGATGCTCCAGTTTGGAGTGTATAATTTCGCAAATGTTCTCTTCGCTCGTGATATTTGGACATAGTCACCAATCTTCGCTTTAGTCTTGCGCCTGTCCAATCTCTTCTTATTTTGAACACAGTCGACAGTAAAGAATCATCCTTAATGTCCACTTGCCGCATACGTATGGTGCGATGTTTGCGATGATTGTATTCAGATATCACACGAGGTATTATGTCCAGCCAATTGTAACTTCCTTGCGACGAAAATTCACGCCACATGTCATTCTTCAGCGTGCGGTTAAATCGTTCCACGATGGAGGTATGCTTATCACCGAATGTACTGTAGTGATTAATTTTATTCGTAGCCATTAGCGAGCAGAAGGAGGGATTGTACAATTCTCGGCAAGATCCATCTGCAAATTTTTAAGCAAACCTTTATCTTGTAAAACAGTCTTCATCGCATCGGCCACATCGATGCCTCGTTTCCAGCGAANAAATTTTTAAGCAAACCTTTATCTTGTAAAACAGTCTTCATCGCATCGGCCACATCGATGCCTCGTTTCCAGCGAACTGGTACTGCTCATCCCTATTTACTGAAACAATTTATTACTGTCAACATGTATCTATAGCCCTTATTAACAGCAGCATATGGGATAATTTCAACTAGATCAGCCTGGTACAGATCTCTCATCCCAAAGACAAGTACTTTTCGCCAGCGATAATTATGGTGTGCAGGCCAGTGAAGCTCAGTGGCGATCTGTGCACGAGACATTTCTTAGTATATGTAACCACCTTCACACAATTCTTCTACAATATTCATAATTTTGTTTGTGTGGGAATTATTGCCAGCTTGCTGACATGAAATTAGCAGCCATATATGTGATACGAGCTCATTCACATCGTCCCAGAATACATACTCGAGCTGACTACCTCCACCAAGCTTCAAAGTCAGACCCGAGCCGCTCGCTATGCTGACGTCTGGAAACAGCTCGGCAACAATGCCGAATTTCGGATGTGTCTAATCCTTATAAGAATTGCTGGAAACATCATTGTCTGCCAAATGTGCACTCGTGAGTCTAAGTAAATCTTGTACTCCCGAAGTGGCNAAGAATTGCTGGAAACATCATTGTCTGCCAAATGTGCACTCGTGAGTCTAAGTAAATCTTGTACTCCCGAAGTGGCCTGGGGATGCCCGCATTGCTTCATCATCAATCTGCATAAAATTATTTGGTAAAAAAAAAAATTGCTGCTCCCTAAGAACCATTTCTTACTACGCCTATTAACACCATATTTTCCACCATTAAACCTCGTTGTGTATGTAGAGAGGTAATTGCGAATGTCTGTCGTGCACAAGTGAGAGCTTTCTTTTTACGTTTCAATGTAGCTAAGGTTAAATCACCATCTTCAACAGCTGCAGTATCCTTCTCCGGAAGTATCTTACACTTCCTCTCACTCCCGGGTTCGATGCCCAGTTCAATCTTCATTTCAGCAGGGGGAATAGTTTGTTGATGTAAATTATCCAGCCGAGATGTGAGCTGGACGTGTGCTTCTAATTAATATTCCGAGCAATTTTACAATTGTGAAGTCCTTTAATACAAAAAATATCAAATTACGATGTACCAAAAAATCTATATTTTTCTTCCGATTTATCGTTTTGTAAAACGATACTTTAATAAGTAATCAATGTAAATGATATTGATATTTATTTCCCGATATCAACATCCCTAACTTGCACGTGGAGGAAATGTTACCATCAGATTCGGCGATCGGCGTCGCCTTTGGCGTCGTATTTATTTCGTACCTCACTCACATGATACTCGAGGTGGGCGGGACGCCAGCTTCGACCTGATGACAGAGCGCGAGTTATCATCGGTTCTTCGCGCAATACAAATGGAATTGCGCCAGGACTCGCAACACCGGTCGTGTTTGATCGTGCCATATCACGCTTCACTCGAGGTCGTGGGATCCGCCCCCTATTGTTACAATAGTGGAATGATTATCCCTTACCAGTATTATTTCTCTCTCACAGGTCAGTGCCAGTTTTGTTTACCTTCTCCACGTTCACAAGGGACATTCATACATTATAGCGTATTCACTGCATCTTAAATTTTTTAAATTAAACCTTTGAAAAGTCCCCTATGTGTGATGTTTTTGGATGTTTTCTAAATATGTCACGTGTCACAAACGTTTTACACTTTTGTTAACATAAAACTGTCTCATTTTTGGTTAAATGTAAGTTTCACTTTTAATTTATTTTGTGATTTCGTTGTTAGTCGTGGCATTCCGCTCACGTCGTGGTATCACTGCTATTGTACATTAGTTGTCGTAGGCTTATGGCTTGGCTAGATCAGAGTCAATAAATAGATAATGAGTTAATTGTCCTTTTCTGACTAGTAGTGACAGCCCCACGTAACACGACCGGGAATGCTTGATTGTCGGTTCTAAGTGTATTAACGAATAAATTATTACGGCTGCAGTTCGCGATCAGCACACGCTTCTCCGTGACGTACCGTGCCGCCGTACACCATGTCATCGAATATTTTATTCTACACCGGCCAGAAGCACACCACCTGCCTCACTCCACGGAGAGAACTGGTTCACGGTTCCGTGTCTCGTGTAACTCCTCTCTTTCCAGCCGACGAAAAATTTCTCCCCCGCATTTTGACGCGGGAATATCGCCTCTCGGGGCCTTGTTGGCTGGGTGGTTAGCCTGATCGCCTCCCACCAAGGCGAACCGGGTTCAATCCTCGGCCGGGTCGCTCCGAATTTTCGCAAGTGGGAATCGTACCGGATAATGCTTCTGGTCGGCGAGTTTTCTCAGGAATCTCCTGTTTCCCCCGCCCTTGTATTCCGGGGCTGCTCGATTCTCGTCTCATTTCACCCTCATCGGCTCTCAAGATCTCGTTGTTCAGAGCCTCACAAATATCTAAACTCGATATGGCCTCCCCTCTCCAGGGCGGGGCGATGCTCCCCTCTACATGTTCCTTTATTCTTTCGGTGCTCCGGGAATGTTGCGTGAGTTTGCCAATACTGGATACATACGCATTTATTTGTGATTCAATTTCATTTACATTAATATCATGTTCCCGATAATTCAGATTATACACACACATAAAGGCTCTTCATGGTAAAGTGAGCAGTTTTGAAAGCCCTGCTATAGATTTACTTGTATGCACATTCTGTATACTTCCGCCATATGTAAAATTAACATTGCCACAATTTTACTTCACCGACGCATGGGCCTCCAGACCCATGCGTCGGTGAAGTAAAACTGTGCAATTATTAGAAAAGTTAATATTTTACAATTTTGCTCATTCATACACTTGCTGTATATGCATTAAACATATTGTTATGCGCTCGCTGCTTCGCATCCCGTGCGAGCGAGTTAAAGTGAAGGACAGCAGTTATATGATAGCAGCAGTGGCAAATCAATGGAATGTTTTGAATTATTACATGTTCGCGCTAAACCAAGAGTCACGTATCTATTGCCAAAAAGTGGGCCGACACGATAATCCTTTTGTGGCGTACGCTACTGACCTTGGTTGTATTAAGTTTCTGTATTTATCTAAATAATTTTCTAGTTCTTTACTGCCCTAGTTTCCGTAAGCATGACTCGGGGCGTATCGAACTTTCCAGGTCAAGGCTAACAAAGTATAAAAAGCACATCTTGAAGCATTTTTAAGAGTATGACTTTAAATTTCAGCACATATCTGGATGCCTTCACAGTAATCCATATGCACTTTATAGAAGGCCATGTGAGCCATTTCTGTCGTCATTGTGAACGCTAGGAAGACAAGAGTGGCGAAATCCTGAAAGTATAGAGGACAAGAATCCAAGATTCTCTATCTTGTGATGGGTCACCCACCTGGAGTGATGAGGGTACTACGAAAGATCAGCTGAAAGATCCCACTTTGCAGACATTACTAAAGTGGAAAGAAGCTGGCTGTTGGCCAAAATGGGAAGATATATCTGACCTGAGTGCACCAGTCAAAGCATACAGGACACTATGGAATTCCCTTGTACTGAAGAATGACGTACTTTACAGAAACTGGGAATGTAATGATGGAAAACACACATGCTTACAGTTGGTCCTTCCAGAATGCAGGGTTCCCGAAGTCTTAAAAGTACTGCATAATACGGCAGCCAGTTGGCACTTTGGTGTTAATAAGACCCTCGACAGAGTTAGACTGATATTCTACTAGCTTCATTGTCAGGAGGACGTTGAGAAGTAGTGCCGATTGTGCGACACCTGCACCGCGAGGTATGGCCCAAGGACCAGAGGACAAGGTCACCTCCAGAAATACAATTTTGGAACCCCATTCGAGAGGATGGCAGTAGATATACTGGGTCCCTTGCCTGTTACAGAGAGGGGTAATCGGTATCTACTGGTGGCCCAAAATTACTTTTCTACGTGGCCTAAGGTCATTCCCGTCCCGAACCAGGAATAACATACTGTGGCTGAGGCACTCGTAGAGCATGTCTACTGAAGGTTTGGGGTGCGACTAGAACTCCATTCCGATCAGGGAAGAAACTTTGAGGCTGTGGTGTTCCAGGAGGTAACAAAGATCATGGGTATGAAAAAGATTAGGACTACAGCCTTACACCCTCAGTCAGATTGAATGGTCGAGAGGATTAAGCGCACTCTTGAGCAATACCTGTCGATCTTTGTTGCAGACAACCAAAAGGACTGGGATTCAAAGGTTCCATTGTTTCTCTGCCGCTCAGCAGTTCACGAGTCCACAAGGGTAACACCTTCAAGAATGCTGTTTGGAAGAGAACTATGTCTCCCTAGTGACCTGCTGTTTAGCCGACCGGCAGAAGAGGAATCTGTAGCCCCTGATTATGCCAACGAATTATGTAACAGACTTGTTGGCATTCATGAATTTGCTCGACAGCATCTCACAATAAATAGTGACGTGGTGAAGACGCGGTATGGCAGGAGAATACCGGGTGAGGTATTTTAAGAAGGACAACTTGTGTGGCTGTACAACCCGCAGAGGCGAAAAAGGTATAGAAGCTACATAAATATTAGGAAAGTCCCAAAAGGATTCTAAAGAAGATCAATTATGGGTTCTTTCGGATTTGTCATCAAGTCTCCCAGGCGAAGCCGAAGGTTGTCCATATCGACCGACTGGCACTCTACGAAGGTCCGGATGTTGCAGAGTTTGTTCTGGACGAACAGACTTGAGGAAGGGGCAGTGTTACGCGCTCGCTGCTTCGCATTCCGTGCAAGCGAGGGGATGTGAAGGACAGCAGATATATTATAGCGGCAGCAACAAGTCAATGGATTGTTTTAATGACAGGCGAGCGATAGGATGGTGGCCGCGTATCTGTTACGGAAAACTAGTCAACACGATAATCCTTTTTGCGGCGCGCGCTGATGACCCTGGTTGTTATGAGTTTCTGCATTTATCTGAGGAATTTTCTAGTAATTTGCTGCCATAGTTTCTCTAAGCGTGTCTCGGGGCACATCGAACTTTCCAGGTCAAGGCCAGCAGAGTATAAAAAGCACTCCGGGCCTCCGAGTTGTTGTTGAATGGATGAGTGGGTGAGTTTCAGCGATAGACGACGAGCGGTGAGGTAAGTGACCAGCGGAAGGGAAATCTGCGACTGCGCGTATCAAGCAGTGAAGAGTTCCGGCTGGCAGACTGGACTATTGGACTGGGTGCGTGAGTGAAAGACACTACAAATGATGGCAACAGACAGTCTGAAAGTGTGTTACTGATAAGTAGAGATAATTGACTATAACCAAGCAGAGACATTAATAAGAACGTTAATTTGATTGAAAATAGACATTAAACATTGAACTCATTGAGAAATAAAAAGAGTAATACTAGAGATAGATCATTTAATGAAGTAAATAATAGCCGTGTAAAAAATCAAATTTAGTTCTTTTATATTTATGAAGACCTCCATCCCTCACAAACTCAGATACGCCCCTCATGCATTCTTGTAACAATATAGAAAGTAAAACAAATAATTTCAGTGTTGCCAGATGTTTTCCTGATACTTATAATTCAGCGTTAAGACATGGAACTACTGTCTCTCCGTCGTTACCAACTTAAGAAGGCGCGTGCTAGGCAGTGTGCCCGTTAAAATACGCGCAAGCAGGGGCAGTGACAGTTTTCAAAGGTTGATTTCAAAAGTGCTCACATTGTCGTGAACAACCTTTACATTTATTTCCTTGGTTATAACATGTCAGCCAAAATCCTCCCTCGGCAATTCGTCGACTTCCGTGGCGTAGTTGGGATTAGAGATGGCAGTAGTGGCAAAATTCCCTGAACGTTGTTGACTCATTTCTTTGTAAACCACGATGGTAAACGGTTTGGATAACATTTTCAACTCAGTTCAAACATTGTAATGTGTTTTTTTTATAGAATTTAGTGTACAATAGAATTGTCTAAAAACGAATTAACAAACCACCGCCATGTTTTGAGGTATCTGATCCAGAACGATATAATCCGTTTACGCAATACGAATAGAGACGTTCAAGATAAATTTAAACATTCTGTATTTAACGAATTTCACAAAATAAATAATTTAAAGTATATACAATTGTCCTAAAATTTAATATTTTAAATTTGTATTTGATAATTTTTTATGTAAATGTAATTTTAAATATTCTAGAAGTCAATATTTCTTATTTTACAAACACGTAGATATGCACAAAATTTAATTTTTGTGGTTTGAAATGTATTTGAAGTTTTTAATGCCAGTTATTTTATAATATTTGCAGGTGTTTTGGCTGTTTCACTTTCGGGTGTTGTCTTAAATATTTTTGACGTAATATTTCGGAGTCGTTAGCGAAGCGATGGCAATCGAAATTTGGAACACTGAAGAACACTACTTTTATTACTTAAGCATCACGGCAGTTCAAATAATACAAACAATGTAGCAAAGATCTTGCAATTACAAATGAAACAGCTAGATATAACAAGATTTACCAACAAATAGTGACATCCTTACCTCACTGCCTTCGCGTAGCTAGCTAGCTAGGCCTGGTCTACTCCGCGTTATCTTTGCCAGTGTCAGTGGTAAGGCGTGCCAGGAACTGTACAACGACCGTGACAGAGCGGCCATGACAGCGACAGCGACAAGAGACGCGGATTATCACTGGCACTGATCGCCGACTCGTGGGAACCGTTCCGCGCGGTCGCTGTCACTGTGACTTGGAATTTTCTTGTCACGATACGTGGCAGTGACAACTTTCGAGCAGTGACAAAGCCGCCGTGACGTGAAATATTACCGAACATTTGTTAGAACGCTACTCTACGTGTAAGGTTCTGGGTTCAAATCCCAGGCCAAAAAGAAATCTATGTGTGTATAATTTAATGTGTACTGCGCGTTGATAGTGGCGTAGTGTATGAGGTGAAATACTTTTATACTCGATTAGCCTTCCGGCAAAAGCTAGAGGAGAACGGTTAAAAGTAAAAATAAAATTTAATAAGACAGTAACAAAAGGAAAGTCAGACTACTGAACTAGTCGACTAGCATTTCAAAATCACAGCCGTGGAGATATGAATGGAATTAACTGATGATTATCTCAGCAGCATACAGGAGCTTGGCGTTGTTGCCACTGCACTAGCGACAAGAACAGAAAAAAATACCCTAAGCGAGCATGTCTCCGAGAGAGAAATAAAAACTACTAAACCTGCGTCCAATGTGCTGATCTACGAAAAGAACACACACATTAGTAACACCATTTCAGAGCACTCCAAAATAGCTAAAAAAATTGCTTTTTCAAATCGTTATATCTCAAAATATACGCTTCAGATACACACAAAATGACTCAAGGGCCCTACATTGAACCTTCTTACATATTTTCCACCAGTAAAATAATTGGGTCACCTTTGAAAGTCCCGTAGGTACACGCAGTGCGACGAGTAACACTGCACGTCAGTTGAGAGCCTAGTGCTTAGCGGCGATAACGCGCTTAATGCGCGTGGTAGTGTCGCCCTTATCGCTTCCCCGCTTCACGGCCTCAAACACAGAAAAAAGCGCTAGATAAACGTCTGGTTTATAAGCAAGCATTGCGGCGGATCCTCCCAACACTACGATGTACGATCCCGGGAAGTTTAATTTCTCGCAAATTAGATGTGTAAGGGTAGGATATTATTACAGGTGATGTAAGCCAATGTATAAAAACAGATGCCTCTTTCTAATTTTCTACTTTCCCTTAAGTGGAAACTCTCACCCTCCTCCTGTATTCGATTATTGTTTTTTTTATAGCTTGTTAATGTTTTTAAAAAAAATCCGAAAGCATAGTCTATTCACGGTTACTTCCCACTTTCTGAAGCCCTGCTTAAGTTCTACTCCACCCCATGCAAACAAAGTTTAGAATATTTCACCATAAGGCCAACGCACTCCATCCTTGCATGTTCAGTATAATAATAGTTTTCATAAGAACTACTTCTCGCTAGGCATTAACAACTCGCATATTTTCTCTCTGTCTGTGTTCAGATTATTTACAAATGTAATATCATAATTTATAAATAAAGTATACGTAAAAGTTCGATTTAAGCAAAATCGAGATAATTTAATATTAAAACATGTATAAAACGCTTGTGATACATGGCATATTGAAGAAGCAACCAAGGTAGTCATAGATAAGGTGATTTTTCAAAGGTTTGATTTTAAAAGTGTGAAGAAACCGCGAACAGATTATACCCATATACCCAACTAGCTATTGGCATTAAACTGCAGTACAGGCAAGACAATGGAACTACGAACTCATAATTACGTCACAATATAAGTTCTGCCATAATTTGACAAAATCAATATTGCGACATAAATACTAGTTCGTAGTTTTCTGTCGTTATGTCTGTACTGCTGTGCAAGGTCAATAATTAGTTGGATATACGGGTTCTTTCGGAATTTTCTTTTTAAAATTATAAACAAGCTAATAAAAACCAAGAATCCAATATTGCGGCTGAAGGTTCCTCTACGGAAACTGCGCGGGAAAGCCCTAAAAATGCCATGTGTAACAAATATAACTGTTTTTTTATCTTTTCGTGTATAATTAATTCGGTGAAATGAAAAATCTGTGAGTGTACGTAATTGTTTTTGTTTTTTATCGTACCTGGCAAAAATTTATATTCCCAGAATATTTATCTGCTGAGATACTCGTATAGGCTGTTCTCGGGCACTTCCAACTTTTCCGAATCACTGCTAAAGTTCTACTTCCACGATATTCCTCCGCCTCATGAAAACAAAGCTTAANCGGGGAATTAAAACTGCGCGGGAAAGCCCTAAAAATGCCATGTGTAACAAATCTAACTGTTTTTGATCTTTTCGTGTATAATTAATTCGGTGAAATTAAAAATCTGTGAGTGTGCGTAATTGTTTTTGTTTTTTATCGTACCTGGCAAAAATTTATATTCCCAGAATATTTATCTGCTGAGATACTAGTATAAGCTGTTCACGGTCACTTCCAACTTTTCCGAATCACTGCTAAAGTTCTACTTCCACGATATTCCTCCGCCTCATGAAAACAAAGCTTAAACAAGTCTAGAAATATTACACCGAACTGACAACGCACCTGCATTCGTGCGCACTCATTTTTATGATATTTTTCATGTGATAACTAGGCATTACCCACACATGTGTTTCCTCTCAGTTTTTGTTCATATTAATTATAAATGAAATATTATAATTTATTCAACTAAAAATAAGGTACTTCTATGTTAACACAAGTATAAAACGCTTGTAATACATGAAATATTTAGGAAACAAACAAACAAGTCATACGTGGGGTGATTTTTCAAAGGTTCGATTCAAAAAGTGTGAAGAAACCGCGAATAGACTATATATGCACCAACAGTTATTTTACAGGCTATATTTTCTGAGGGCGTCCGCTTAAAAAGAAAAACTTACGGTAGACCGTATTCGTGGCATCGCAAACATGAATGAACTGCAGGCAGTAACTTCAAGCGAAATAGCTCCGTATTATCAAAACGTCTGGGACGTGACATTTTTAAACTGAATATGTGCGCAACGGCAACATAGGGATAAAACTATACGATTTATAAATAAAACAGATAAATTACCACAAATCGCGACTGCTGATGGAATTTTGAACACTCTGATAGCAAAAGCACAGGCCGGAAACCGCCTTCCAGCCAAAGCCGCGCACGTGCGACGAAAATTTCACCGCGCAATTGCACCGCGAAATTAAATTCTAATTAAGGCAACCTCACTACTTCGGAATTACGCTGCACACAATCGCACAAAATGAAAAGAGCAATGCACCAAATTACGTCAGAAAAAAAAAGAGTTGCCGATACGATGGTATTCAGGGTATCAGAGTATCTATTTATACATGTGCGTCGGAACCTTTCTCAGTTATGGTGATAATTTGGTGCCTCTGGTGCTGGATTAAGCGTCCCTCTCCAAAATATAGTTTATAAAACATTTAGGTCAGTGTTTGCACATACATGATAATTGCTACCCCCACATTTTATAGAAAAAAATCTTACACGAGTAACAAAAAATGCAGTTACAGCATCTTTAGTGACCTCCAACTTCATGAAATATACGTAAAGTTTGAAAATATACAATTATTCAACGTGAAGTCATTGGCGCCCATTGCGCTGAGAGAAATATTTAGTTGCCGGTACCACATAAAATTACCTGGTTTGTTTCATTGAACAATATTGTGTTCACACAACCGAACTGCTCTTACACCAAACATCCGCACACGTTTCATTGAACCAAATAATGTATTTAAATATAATGTGTGGAGTCAAACATCTATTTGGTTGTTCGACATCAGCATCTATTTAGTACACGTGACAACTTCATGAGTACGTAATCAACTAATAGTATGGTTATCTTCTAAGTTTCATAAGTGTCATGGTATTTTCAAATCACTTGTTTGTTTAAACTTAGAAAATATTTTGTTGATTAAAACAATTTGACTTTATTAATAACCCAATCTGCTGTAAGAACAAAATAAAATTGTTATGTTACCGGCTTTCATTTGGTTGGCTACACTATGATCAAGTTAGTTAATTCTTTTATTTAGACAGCTCAACCGTTTGTTTGCAATTTGTGTGATCATTAGGATCTCAGCTATGCTTTTTGGTGTGGCTGGCAAAGCGTAACGTTGATATAAACAATCTGGATGATACTGTTAGGAGTGGATCCCAGCGCCGGGTACAGTGTTACGCTGCACAAGCCTGAGGGAGAATACTGTGCGACACACAGAGAGCTTCTGTGTGTGGACTGATCATTACGCTGGCTACTAAATTTCAAGAACCCCGAAGGTCAAACAGCCCGGTAGATACAGTACCCGCATGAATATGGCTTTGAAATACATCACAACAATGCAGCTACACTTTCCAGAAGACCATGCGAACCATTCTGTCGCCATTGTGAACACCAGGAGGAGAAGGGTGCTGTAGCGTTGAAGACAAGGAGGACAAGAATTCAAAGCTACCGTGATATAAGTCTCCTACCTGGGCTGATATGGTCATTAGGAAAGACACCGCCTTGTGTCCAATACTAGATTGCAAAGAAGTTGGATGTCGACCAATATGGGCGGAGATACCCATTCTGGCCCGACAGTCAAGGCATACTGGGCACAGTGGAATTGCCTTGTGCTGATGAATGGCGTGCGGCAGTAGGTGGACACTTTGGTGTAAATAAGACCCTCGACAGAGTTAGACTGAGATTTTACTGGCTCCACTGTCGAGAGGATGTTGAGAAGTAGTGCCGTCTGTGTAATGTCTGTGCCGCGAGACAGGGTCTGAGGATTAAGAGATGAAGTCCCCTTCATAAATACAATTTTGGGGCCCCATTTGAAACGATGGCAGTGGACATTCTCGGACACTCACCAGTCACTGAAAGGGGAAACCGGTACCTTCTGGTAGCGCAAAACTACTTCACAAAGTGGCCCGAGGTCATACCATTTCCAAACCAAGGGGTTGGCATGGTAGCCGATGCACTTGTAGAACATGATCAAGGACGAAATTTTGAAGTAACTTTTCCAAGAGGTAACGAGTATTTTAGAAATGAAGAAAACTCGTACCACAGCATTCATCGTCAGTCGGGTGGAATGGTCGAAAGGCTTAACCATGTCCTGGAACAATACATGGTGATCTCCGCGGAACGTTAATAATTAATAATGACAGAATGAAAACCCAATATAACCGGAGAATGCCTGAATAGGTATTTTAAGAGGAACAGCAGGTGCCGCAGTAAAACCCCCAAAGGCGAAAGGGGCATTGTCCGGAGATAGAGAAATGTTAGGAAGGCCCATGCAGGATTTTGAAGCAGATAAACGATGAGGTTTATCGTATTTGTCGACAGGGCTCTCGGACGAAGCCTGATGTTATCCATATAGACCTACTGGCGCTGTACGAGGGTTCAGAAGTGTGAGAATCTGTTCGAGGCGAACATACTTGAGGAGAGAGCAGTGTTACGAGTTTATACCCGCACCGGTCACAGTGTTAAGTGCGGCCAGTCTTGGCGCGGTGGGGTGGTGACTCCATACGAACCACCTCTCCTCCGAGTTTTGGGTCAGGATGCCTGTCCTATAGTACAAGAAGTTGAGGTAAAATTCCCTTACAGGTAAGGGAAGCAATTACTCATACATTTAAGGTAAAATTACCTCTTAAAGGCAGAGTAAAATTACCTCTTAAACGAAGAGGAAATTTACATAAGTTAAGTACCATGCCCTAATCGTACGGAAAAATACCTAACAAAACTGTAGGAAAATCCCATACAAGTAGGGGAATAGTAAATATTGTATATTAATATACTTTAAAAAATTCGGGAGTATTGATATTGCTTACTTTATTATAACCTAATTCCTCAGACGAATAGTAGCAGAAACCACAATCGTAAAATCCCTAACCCTTGTCGGTGTATAGGCGCGAAGCACGGTCTTCTATCACGGGAGTCCAGTGCGCTATCCATGACGCCACGGCGACAACGCAGGTGTGTAATAGACGACACATGGTAAAGCGAGCACTTTTGAAAGCCCTCTCATTTGGAGTAATAGTCAATAAATGTATTTCATTTTAGTCGTAGACTTTAACTTTCAAGTGCGGTGGAATATACACATTGTGTTTACTACTTACGTGGCAATATCTATTTTAAAAAGTGGTTAGAAGGATAAAATATGACTGAAAGAAAAAAGTAACTTGGGTCTCAAAAGTGCTTACTTTACCGTGATGGACATTAAAGTCAAGATACTAAGTTTTGAACATATATGTCTTTTGTGAATTTGTATAAATAAATTATAAAATAATTGTTAGTTTTTTTTATATTAAGACCCTTATCCTTTAATTGGCTGACTACGCTCAGACACTTTAAAAAATTGTAACAATATAAGTGAAAGTAAATAGAAAATATTAAAAATGGTATGCGTAGGGGTTCAATACTGATTAAATATATATCACATTGTGAATGTTCAACAAATTTAATTTGGCCCATGGTAGGTCGGTGAGTAAAGCGTTAGATTTCGAATTCAGAACTTCGGTTTACAATCTCCGGTTGTCTTCATATTTTCTTGATAAGCCTGATTACTAAACTTCATATTATGACCGGTATAATGATAGCGTAACGAAAATAGTAATTCATTTTCATAATGACTTATGAAACAGTTTTCCCACCCAAGAATTTCATTTCTTACCACAAATTATTTGTTTCCAAGAACAAAATTGCTGTGTCTGAGTGAAAAAACAAGTGGATGTTTAGCTGTAATATTTGGTTACATCAACCAAATACTTATTTGGCACTAGTACTTAAACATATAATTTCGTTGACAGGAAAAAATATTGTTTGACCCAATTCGTAATTTCGTTATTTCATTGGAGTGAGATTGGTAGAGGGTTGTATGCACCCCTTGTCGCTCCATTTCTGACTCCACTGTATTTATAGATGATTCACGTTCACTGAACACTTGTAACATCACAGCTCACAAAAAAATCCCTTCCTCCCTATGTGCATAGCCATATAATGTCAACGCTAACTCGAGTATCTACAGTAATGTTGGTAGCGAATCAGGAAAAGTGGTTATGGTGGCGCTCATCTTGATAACGTATAATAACGTAATTGTGACGTTGGCGGCCGCTGATTATCGTTTCTGTAATATGTATCATTTTCGTTTTATATCAATTTGAGTGTGAACTGGCATAACAGTAACATATTTACAATTCTAACGACTAACATAACAGCGTGGCGTGAAAGTTAGTCGTCAAAAGAAAAGGGAAATTTTCGTTTTTTCAGTGACATTTAGGCTTGTCCCCACGATTTTTTGCGTACTCAAACCGTACTTCCACTGGGTGACGACCCAGTGAGAAATGAGTTGTACCCCTTACCATATTTTATATTTTGCAGCTTGTTTATTGACTCAGTTCAGTTTATAGTGAATCAAATGAACAGTGATCCAATTGCAAATGCAACTGTAATGTTTGTTTGTTTGTCTACAAATGAATTCGCAAAAAATTTCCCCTCCCCATACATACTTCAAAAAACGCATGCGCATGGGGATTCATATCGTACTATCTCTGATTCACCGTATATTCTAAATTTACGCCGAACACTCGTGATTCACCCTTGAGTCCTATTTTATGGTTGATTAAGTTTAGTTGGTTTTTCCAAGTGAGTATTATACTAGTCAGCATATAAAATATAAACAAGAATATAAAGCAACAACGCATGTGCCGTCCGCTGCCCGAGTTACTGTCTTTGCCCTTTTTTGTTTTTGTGGAGTGGAGAGACTTGGGCGGCCCTTGACATTGAGATCTTTAAATCCGATGAGGGTGAAGTGAGGTGAGTATGGAACAGCGCCGAAATGCAAGAGCGGGGAGAACGGGAGATCCTCAAGAAAACCCGTCGACCAGCGGCATCGTCCGGCACGATTCCCACGCGCAAAAATCCGGGGGCGACCCCGCCGGGAATAGAACCCGGTATGCCTAGGTAATTTAAAAATATTTGCTGAAAAGGAGATTCTTGCAAAAAAAATTTTCGTGGCTGCCCCTGAATTTTTGCAAAATAACATTTTGATAAGCATACCTTAAAATTAATTAAGAGAAGATCTTTCATTTGCCCTAGTTCAATTTTATGCAAATGGTTTGCTTTATTTTATTTGTTCTATACAAAAACAGTAAAATTTTCAATTTAACGTCTTTTTGAAAAATCCGTGCGATCTAAAAAAAAAGTTATCTGAGGAAAATGTAGTCACAGATAATGTTTACAAGTAAAACAGTATGCAGTAAAAATATAAAATAATTGTTTTGCCAATGCCTTTGAAGTCTAGTCGACAGCAAGAACAAGGGCTAAATTATCCACTTACTTTATTCAGAAACTAGCGAGATTTCGGACGACCACCGAGAACCGAAGTCAGAATAGCCGGACCAGGAATCGAACCCGACTTCTCTCCAATATGAGTTCAGTGTGTTACCACGGCGACCTGTCACTTGGTGTTGAGAGCTTTGACTTTACCATGCAGGTACCACAAATATAAGTGACATACTCGCCAAGGCCTGAACACTTCAGCTCACACGGGGCCGCGTTAGCTGAGCGGTTACACTGCTCGCCTCCCACCAAGGCGAACCGGGTTCAATCCCCGGCTGGGTCAATTCCCGGATTTTTGTGCGCGACGATGTCGCTGATCAGCGGGTTTCCTCGGGGATCTCCCGTTTCCTCCGCCCTTTCATTCCGGCGCTGCTCCATACTCACATCAATCACCCTCATCGTCTCTTAAGACCTCGCTGTTAAGAGCCGCCCAAATCTCTTCACTCACTCACTTCACCTCACAGAAAATTTATTTTCTGGAATCATTTGTGCGTAACATTTACTTACTTGGAATAAAATGATTACGTAATCCATCCTTAATTTCGTAAGAATGAATAGTTTGTGACCTGATACAAGGAGACGAACACGGACAAATATGGGGAGAGAGAGATTTGGACGGCTCTTAACAACGAAGTCTTGAGAGCAGACAAATATGGCGTCGTGGCCAAGCAGAAGGAGGCCGCTTCCAATACGGTAGCGCGCATGCGCAGAATATAACGGATTTATGTAGTTCTGCAGTTACAGCAAAATGTTTTACTACACAGATAAAAGTCTAATTTTGTGCTAACATTATGAATGCTACTACAACAGTATTTTTTTTTTTGTTATCTGTGAGCCGTCAGTAACTAACTCTTAAGCTATTACTGTAACATTAAGTATATTTGAGACATTACCTCCATACTGTACTGGTAACATTGAGGTGGTGTTTACGTTGCGGCAAAACAAATTTTGTATTGCGGGAAGATAAATATTGTTTTACGACAAAACAAATTTTGTGTTCCATTGATGTTAACACTTGTCTTAAAATTTTTTGTTGTATTTTTTTTTTCCTTTAAATAAACATGGCAGTGTAAAATAAATTAAGTACAATTATTTTGTCACAAAAATAAATATTACTAACGGAAAAAATATTACGGCAGGCATGGGAATCGAACCCATGATCTGAGTGCTTGACACTCCACTTCATAGAACTGCATTCGTGCGCACTCAATTTAATGATATTTTGTACAAGAACTTTTTCATACTAGGCATTGCCAACACACCTATTTTCCCTTTAGTTTAAATTATATAAATTATAAATGAAATGTTATAAAAATACACAAAAGTTTAATTTAGTGAAAAGTAATAAAGTTTTGTGTTAACACGAGTGTAAAACGCTCGTGATACATAATATATTTAGGAAACAACCAAACACATAATGCATAGGGTTATGTTTCAAAGGTTCGATTTTTAAAAAAAGTGTGAAGAAACCGCGAATAAACTACAGTAAGCTACCGAGTACGATTGCATCTACGAACCTAAATACTATTTCGCTTCTGTGTACGTCATTATACTGCGCTACACGTTAGCATTTCTAGGTGAAGACGGTGGGCAGAGTTAAATTTGTGCTAGATGGGTGGATCTATGAATGCTGTGGACTTTGAAGTACTGTTATCGGTACTTACAAGCACAACACTTATCACTTACCAAGATAGCGGTATTCACAACGCTCTGGAGCAGGATAGTGAACAGTAACATAGCGTCGCTAAACAAAAAAAAAAAAAAAAAAAAACTGAGTAATTNGAACACCCTCGTGCTTGTAGTTGAGGTGAGTTGCCGCTATAGATGGTAGTGATAACAGTAGTAGCCTGTATGGCGTTTAATAAATGCGAGAGAAGAGAATTTTATGTATTAAAGAAACGCAAGAAACCGGTCTGTTATAACTGTGCAGCGACATTCCAGAAGTTGGTGATATCATTGCCATCTTCTATTTATTTACGTATCTTTATAACTTACAGTTAAGATTTAATATTGAAATTCCAACATTATTCTGTACAGACCTACTTGACAGAATTCCTGAAACCAGAATGGACTGACTTAAGTTTGTATTTGCATATGTTAGAATGAAAAATAATAAATTATGAGTTAATCTTTATAACTGTTAAAAATGCAACAAACACATGGGCAAAATATTGTGGACTTAAAATTTTATGTTAACATATATGCCCTATGCTCTAGCAGCTGACGTTTTCAAATATCTTATCTGAAGTATAAGATGTAATAAAACAAAAATAAATCCTACTGTTTCCACGAAGACAAAATGGACTGTAAACTCGAATTACTTCGGATTGCAAATTAAAACATCGATTTGAAGTGAGGCTGCCCGATTGACCCTACTCACCGCCATGATGCTACACGAACCACTGACTGCCTCCTCTCGGCGGCCCAGGGTTGCCATCTCTGTGATCCAGCGCTGGATGTAGTTGTGCCAACTGTGAAAACCACGAGAGATGACAGCACAGGAAATTAAAATATCGAATGTGTCCAGCACGTGGGAGGAAGTCAGTAGACACATCAAATTTGTCCAGTATACACACAGACAGTCACTAACACATGAAAATGGAGTATTCACATATTTACAGCTCCAAACAGTCCATTCATGTTTATTTCCAACTATTGTTTGGCTCCTTGCTAAAGTTCTACTTCCACGATATTCCTCCGCCTCATGCAGACAAAGCTTAGCCGGATCTAGAAAATCACACCAGAAGTACAGCACACCTCATTCGTGCGCATTCAGTGTAATAATAGTTTGCATAAGAACTATTTCTTACTAGGCCTTACCAACGCATCTATTTTCTCCCTGTTTTCGTTTATATTAATTATAAACGAAATATTATAATTTATAAATAAAATAAAAGTATATGTTCAATTCAACCAAAAATAAAATATTTTCATTTTAACACAAGTATAAAATGCTTGTAATTTAGGATATAGTCAGAAAACAACGAAGCATGCCATATTTGGGGTGATTTTTCAAAGGTTTGATTCAAAAAGTGTGAAGAAACCGCGAATAGAGTCACAAGAAGGCTCCTGTTTACAACAGTATTTTCCTGGCGAATTATTCTGACGATGAAGACTAGTGACGACGGAAAGACTGCGCGCCAGATGAGTCGACGGGAGAAATACGAATGTTCTCGTACTATTGTCATTACCTTCCTCGTGTGTCTGAAGATGCTGAAAAAGGCAACGGGTTGGCGGGGCGATGGCACCTGCGGTTGGTGACCTAGCAGCGGGGAGGGCTTGCCTATAAGCCACCCCCTGCCGCCACCCACAGCAGCCGCCCGGTACCGCGATAACCGATGCGCGAGTGGTCTGCACTAGGACCGCAGACACCCGCAGCATTTTACGCGCTGACCGCAAAACCGCCGGCTGCGTCTGGGCAACACCGACCTATGTCCCGCCCAGCACACATTATGAGAACGTTTACCCTCAGCAAGTGACGTACCAGTTTATATATATATATGAGTAGTAGTTAGAGTTAGAAATGGCCGGTTCTGCCCAACTGGCGTCCTCACGGAAACGAGCTGTCGGCCATCTTGGATTAAATCACTAGGCAACCTCCTGCTCTGTCATTCCTTGCCGACGTCGGCGATGTTGGATTTCCCCTTCCACTGTCATTACTGGTTAATGGCGGCCATTTTGAATGCCCCTACTTCATGCTCTAGCATTCCATGAGGGTTTTCTTCCTACTGGATGCCCCCACTTCATGCTCTTGCATTTCGTGTGTATGGTTTTCTCCATGCTATCCCTCCATGCCAACACCATCCATCTTGCCTGAAGAATGTTCGAGTTCATTGCCTTGCCATGCATTTTATTTCATCATGCTCTGTCATTCCACCTTCGTTTTCAAATATTCCTTTTGGTTTCCTTCCACCTGGCATCATGGCGGGGACGAGTCTAATGTTCTGTCATTTCACTTGTGCGACTCAGAACGAAGCCTGCCCAACGCTAGATAGAGTACGCCCTAAGCTCACTTATAAACATAGTTTGCTATAATTTTCGAACTGTTTAGGATATAGTCACCAAATTCATAAAATAGGCATCACCCCTGACAACAAAAAGGACAGCAGGGTTAAGTTTGAACTAAACTCTCTTATAAGTATACTTGGCTGTAATTTCCGAACCGTTTAAGATATAGTTACCAAATTCATAACATAAGCATCATCCCCGACAGCAAAAAAGGCCACAGTATGCCCTAATCCTACATATAAGCATATTTGGCTGTGATTTCCGAATCGTTAAAGATACATTCACCAAATTCATAACATAGGCATCACCCCAGACAACAAAAAGGCCACAGGTCCAAGTATGCCCTAAGCCTAATTATAAGCATAGTTGACTGTAATTTCCGAACCATTGAAACTAAAGCTACCAAATCCATAACATAGGCATCAACCCCGACAATGAAAAGGGGCGCAGGGTCAAGTATGCCATAAGCCTACTTATAAGCGTAGTTTATTGTAATTCCCGAACCATATAAGATATAGTCAACAAATTCATAACATAGGCATCACCTTCGACAACAAAAAGTGAAGCAGGGTGGAGTATGCCCTAAGCCTTCTTTTAATCATAGTTGACTGTAATTATCTAACTATTCAAGATGTAATCACCAAATTCGTAACATAGGCATCACCCTCGACAACTAAAATGACTGCATGGTAAAGTACGCCCTAAGAGTACTTATGTGCATAGTGGTTGTTATTTCCAAACCATTTAAGATAACGTCACCAAATTCAAAACATAGGTATCACCCCAATGGCAAAAAGGACCACAGGGTCTAGTATGCTCTAAGGGCACTTGTAAGCATAGTTGACTGTAATTTCCGAACCATTGCATCACCAAATTCATAACAGAGGCATCACCCCCAACAACGAAAAGGATAGCAGGGGCAGGTATGTGCTAGGCACATGTGTAGGCATAGTTGACTGTAATTATCGAACAATTTAAAATACAACCACCGAATTCATAAAATAGGCATCATCCCCGACAACGAAAAGGACTTCAGGACAAGTATGTCCTAAGCACCCTTATAAGCACAGTTTACTGTAATTACTGAACCATTTAAATTACAGTTATCGAATTCATAACATAGGTATTACCGCCCAATGACGAAAAGAGTCGCAGGGCAGGTATGTCCTCCTAATTTCCGAACCATTTAAGATACATCCACGAAATTTATGACATAGGCATCGCTCTTCATGTTGAATAGGATGGTAGATACAATTAGGTCTTCAGCGCCCATATAAGCATAGGAGACTGTAATTTCCGAACCATTTAAGGTACACCCACCAAATACCTAGCATACGCATCACTCCAGATGACGAAAAGGACCACAGTGTCAAGTATGCTTTAAGCCCTCTTATAAGCATAGTTGGATGTTATTTCCAAAGTGTTAAAGATACAGTAACCAAATTCATAACATAGGTATCATCTCCCACAACGAAAATGACAGCAGGGTCAAGTAGGTGTTAAATCCAATTATAAGTATAGTTAGTTGTAATTTCCGAACCATGTAAGATATAGTCACCAAATTCATAACATATTCATCGCCCCGACAATTAAAAAGGCCGCAGGGTTAAGCATGCCCTAAGACAGCTTATAAGCATAGTTGCCTGCCATTTCTCACTTCCCGAAGCTATAGACATAAAATTCATATCATATATGTCTGCTCTGATAAAGAATAGGGAGGTAAAGTCAAGTATACTTTAAGGCATGTGATGTGAAAGCAGACCAGAAGGAATATTAGAAAACCCATGGTGGAATGTCAGAGCAGGAGACTCGCCCCTACCAGGATGCCAGGTGAAAGGAGACCAGAAATAATATGAGAAAACTTATGGTGGAATGACAGAGCATGAGTCTCGTCTCCACCAAGAGGTCAGGTGGAAAAGGAGACCAGAAGGAATATGAGAAAACCAAGATGGAATGACAGAGCATGAGACTCGTCCCGGCCAGGATTCCAGGTGAAAGGAGACCAGATGGAATATGAGAACGCCAAGGTGGAATGACAGCTTGATGAGTGAAAATGCATGTTGGGGCAATGAACTCGAACATTCTTCAGGCAAGATGGATGGTGTTGACATGGAGGGATATCACGGATAAAACCCTCCACTCGGAATGCAAGAGCTTGAAGTAGGGATATCCATGATAGTTTTCGTTGGCGAATTATGACAGAGCGGTAATTNCCACTCGGAATGCAAGAGCTTGAAGTAGGGATATCCATGATAGTTTTCGTTGGCGAATTATGACAGAGCGGTAATTATAATATGGCCGACGTCGATAAGGGCTGACAGAGCAGGAGGTTTTCATAGTGACGTCATCCAAGACGTCCCCGCCAGNTAATATGGCCGACGTCGATAAGGGCTGACAGAGCAGGAGGTTTTCATAGTGACGTCATCCAAGACGTCCCCGCCAGGACGCCAGGTGGGCCAGAACCGGCAATTTCTAACTACTTATATTCAGGGACATGGTTTCACTACAACCGCTGTAGACTGCGCTGACAAGATGCCAAACGCAAAGTAGTAGACACCGTGAATATAATTCAATTTACTATGCCTAGGTGGCAGTTAGGTAAAGTTATAGTGGTAGAATTAAATNAGTAGACACCGTGAATATAATTCAATTTACTATGCCTAGGTGGCAGTTAGGTAAAGTTATAGTGGTAGAATTAAATGAGTGTAATTAAATTAATTAAATATCCGGATTTAAATAATATATTTACATAATAGCCTCTATCTGTTGGCAAACTATATGTAAACAAATGCCACTTTGGCAAAAAAAAAAAAAGCGAATGTAAAGTATACACGCAAAGATGAAAATCAATTTACTTCATTAACAATTAATGTTTCCANCAAAAAAAAAAAGCGAATGTAAAGTATACACGCAAAGATGAAAATCAATTTACTTCATTAACAATTAATGTTTCCACATGGCCTATGCAAGGCTAAGCACTGAGCAGAACAAAAAGCAAGGCTTTCAAAAGTGCTCCGTGACCCTTGAGTTAACTTTACTGTTGAGTATTCCCACCAGAGGCTTTAAAATGAGTAGTTAGTATACGTTCGACATCATTTTATAAATAATATTACCAAACCATTCCCTTTTCTTCAAGATCATTAATATGTTACTGTTTATGTGAAACTCACTTTCATAATACAAACTACGGTCTCTACCCTTCTCTTATCACATATGGTAATGTGGGGGTAAGAGTCCGCATGGAGGAAGAGTCCCACGACGACGTAGTTCTCCCAGTCGCCGTCAGATGTACGAAGAGCCTCCATCTGTGGATTGGATTATGTGCAGCGAATGCAGATAATGGTGGCTTGAACCCTATACTGATTAAATGGGAAAGGGCTTTTCCAAATGTAATAGATGGCAATAGGACTCTTACTTGCCCCACTGTAATAGGATTCTTTCTCTACATGTGGGGCAAGTTTCCTAATATGCAATCATGTGTTCTATTTTTATTGTAAGTTCTCACAAAAGAATTAAAATTCCAGTTATTTTATATAATCATACACAATGCATTGTGGGAGCGTTCAAGTATTACGTAAAGCAGTTTTTGAAGATTTTTGACCCCCCTCCCCCCCCCCTGTAACGCGCCGTCACGTTTCCCTGTACCCCCCCCCCC
>NQII01000179.1:653220-683670 GCA_002778355.1 Clitarchus hookeri | reverse complement strand
TGTAACGCATCGTAACGTTTTACAAGACCCCCCCCCCTTATTGCGTTACGTAATACTTGAACGCTCCCTGTCGTAGCATATACACACTGCAACAGACACAATCAACTACTGTTTTCTTAAGAGTCTGCATCGCCGCTTATACTGAAATTATTCGTTTTAGTGTCATAACAGAAATTCAGAATAATTAATGAAAATGTTTCATTCATTTCATGGTTCTGTGCAAATTTTTGTACCAGATTGTTAATAGGTATTCCCTGGTTGTCATTAAAAGGTGAGAATGAATTAATACATAAATTTATGTATTAAGTTCATTGTTTAATGTATATATATATTAATAGTTCATATATTATGTCCGTAATTATGGGTAAGGTAATTAGCTAAGCTTTTATTGTCACATTTTTAAATAAATCCTACCAAATTTGAATAATAAAGAAATAAATAAGAACTTTAATATGGCGGGTGACACTGGCTCTTAAGTGCAGCCTCTTGTCCCACATTACCCTAATGATTGTCCGTTATTATTTAAAATATTGTTACATGTGACTGGACGTTGCCAGGTTAGTGGCTGATGGGTCTTAATAAAATAAAATAATTAAAATGTAGTATCCTAATTTATTTACTATTCTACAAACAAAATACCAGCTTTCTCCACTAAATTATAATTCGATACGAAACCAATAAGCTACTACTCAGTATCCATTTACATTAATGTAAAAGGAGGATGACCCAATGGAGCTCTGCGCCCTATTTTACAACACGCAGAACTCTTTAAAATTGTAGTCCATAAACTACCATATGTTGCATATGGAAGAAGAATGCAAATTATTTTTAATGGAGTAAAATATTTTGCTTGAATTTACGTATTTAAATGTTTTTAATCAGTTAATAAGAATCTAAATTAATTCAAATTTAGGCAAATTTCTATTATGAATGCTTCAAAAGGCACAATGTACAAGGAAACCTTTGTCAAGTAGGACAATTGTAATATTGACTACGTTTGTATATAAGAAAACATTGGTAGGCCTATTAATATTAAACATTTTCAGTAATTTATTTATATGCATTTATTTTAGTTACAGAAATTAAAACTTTCGTGTTTAAAATAGACCCGCACGAAATATATTATTAATAACGTATGTAAGCATTATTATTAGATTTTTATCACATACAGTTAGTAGTTATTGTGATGGTCTTGCATGATAAACATTGTTTGCAAAATGTGCTTTTTGAAGCATCCAGGATGGAAATACGCTTAAAATATAATTTAAAAAGTTTCTTAGTTATTAATTTTTTTTAACGTTTAAGTAATAAAAATCTCGCAAAATTGTTTACAATACTTCTTTTTCGTGTACAACGTAAATCGTACTTTTCTGACAATTTTGGTAGTGCGTGTACTACTTTTGAATGAGTTCTGCATGTTACACAGTCGAATGCAGGGCTACACTAGAAGCCACTCTTCTTGTACCCTAATATATATAATAAACAAATAGCCTTGCCAATATATGCGATGTATTCTAATTCTGTAAATCAGTCGAGATTGGCCAGTGCGTCAGAGTATCTGGTGATCTCTCGCCTCATCTGCATCGCCCGGGAGTGGCACAAACACCGTCGCACTTGTCCGTGAGAATACCGATGACTCCACGCAGACGCCGCGACCCCCAGGTCACACAGCTGCTGCACGCCGAGCGCTCCAGAACACTCCCACGCACCCCCGTATACACACACACACGCACGCGCGAGCAAGAACTCCCGTCGGCGGGGTGAAGGTTGTATTTACACTGTTGTCGAACCTTCCTGGTTAAATGCTGTAAATAGTCCATTCACGGTTACTTCCAACATTTCTGAAGTTATAGTTCCAGGATATTCCTCCACAACATGCAAACAAATCTTATGTGAACTTTTTTTCGTCACTAGCTATGCGCTAGTGTTCCATATGTTCCGGATTTTGTTCTATTTTCTTCGTTAAATACACAATAATTGTAATAATCATAATCAAATATAAAATAACTTCTTAAATAAGTAAAATCTTTTTTTATTATTCACGTAACTTAAAATTTTTAATTAAAAGTGATCTCTTTGGAACACTGCGCACCTAGCGGCGGAAATTTTCCCTAAGCTAAACGCTACCATAAGAAAACTCATTTTGTTCCTAACCTGAGTAGAATTAACCTTACCTGAATCTAGACAATTAAACCAGAGGAACAACGCGCCGTGGTCGTGCGCACTCACTTTAATAAACATTTTGCATAGGAACTATTTCTTACAAGGCATTACCAACACGACTATTTTCTCCATGTTTTTGTTCATATTAAATATAAATGAAATATTGTAATTTATAAGTAAGATATAAAAAAAGTTAAATTTAACGAAAAATAAGCTAATCTTATGGCAAAAGCGTGTTAGCAACGCGTGTGATACATTATATATTTAGGAAATAGCCAACCACGTCATACATGCGGTGATTTTTCGAAGGTTTAATTCAAAAGGTGTGAAGAAGCCGCGAATAAACTATACACGCATGCCCCTGATGATCCAATTCAAGGTCCAGAGGTTTCTTGACATTAGGAGGCAATCCCGGACTTTCTGAAGGGTGTTGGTCGCCACCAGTTGCGACTTGTCTGTCGCAAGCACGTCATACCTCCCCATCCCGCTCCCTGCATACGTCATCGCAGGTTCGGAGTGAAGGTACGAGTCACGTGGTCAACCGGCTGGCGTCAGGTGGCCGGGAGTTTGGGGAAGGATAGACAACTGGGCCACAAAATTTTAATTTTTTTGTGAAAAGTTTCATTTATTTCGCTATAAAATAATAAATTGTTCCACTGATCTGTGTGTTTTCTTTGCCCATGTAATTTTTTTCCTCCCTCCCCTGCTTTTGAAGGATTAAGCTGAAGCCTGTTCCTGTTACCATTTTTTCGTCGGTCTTCCCATGTCTCTTCTTCCTTGTGGAGTGTCTCAAAGCTGAATACAGCTGCCTCGCTTTCTTTTCGCATTCTATCCAAATTTTATCAACTGTGTATCTTAGAATAAATATAATAGTAAGAATTGTATTCCAATCGCCTTTATTCTAGTCTTGATTCCAAAGTCACTCTGGTACTCCTATTGAATTATAAAACGGCGGGCTTGTAGTTTTTCATGTTTTATTTTTCAGATTTTTATGAATCGTTCCATAAATGTCTTTAAAATTGTTAACAGTAGTTTTATAATCTGAATTCTGAAACTCTGTACGCCGTTCGTACGCAACGTAACTCCCAAAATAGCCTACGTAAAGTATTTCACTTGTTCGCGTATGTTATTTTGTATAACTATTTTGTTCTCGCAGGAAAATGTCCTTTTAAAATCCACTGTCTTTGTTTTATTAGTAGAAATTTTGAGGTTTTGTAGTAATATTATTTAAAATATGCGCCCTATATTCCATCTTATTGTCACTAACTTGCAATAGGACTTGGTAAATCAGCATAATTTTAAGTATCTGTACACAACTTCTTCGCAATGTAAGTATCCTAATATAAATATATGATTTCCACATTGCAAACACGTTGTCGAAATAAATCTTAAAAAGTGCTTGGAAAATGCTTCAACTATGTTGTATTCCTTTACTTGTACAAATTTCTTACCTTAAATTTCCGTTCATATTAACACAAATTATGGCACCATCACAGAGGAATCTAATATATCCAATTTAGTAAATTGGTTATTTCCTTTTCTGATTAATTATATTTAACAATGTCCTATCAACGTTATTAAAAGCATTTTCTAGAATTATAAATATATATATTTTTAAATTTAATTCTGTTATAAAGATAGCAACTGTACTATATCGACATTCTTTAAAACCAAATTGTTTCTTATGATATTCAGTCTATTATTTAATATCCTAGCGTGCAAACGTGTTTTGTATTCAGCAGGCTTATTTCTCAATAATAAGACCTACTAAGGCTTGAACTATCCCCTCTTAAAAAACAATATAACTTTTGTTTAAAGCTAATTTTTAGGGACTATGTGCGTTTTTACCATCGCTTGTTGTACAAATTGAACAGGTGAAAATGGAATTGTGTTCCTGCATACTTCAGTAGCTCTTAATTAATTCCATTAATTTCTGGTGTTTCCCGACTCTTCACATTTTATAGAACTTAATTTAATTTTCCAAGTATTAAATGGTCCGCTTCTGTTTCTCTTTATTACTGGTTTCTTGTATATCATGTTGCCACAACTTTCTGTAATGGTCTGCCCATTCATTATTATCTATGGCGCTGATGTAAATGTTATCTCTCTCTCTTCTCTGTTTAGTATTTTCATAATTTTATGTTCCATAGGCTCTCAACCAATTGTAATAGCATCAACATTTTTTTAAGATTATTTCCCATGAATCTTGATGAGCTTGTCGTATTGCCATTTTTTTTATGTATTTCTGGCATTCGCATATTCCTGTTGGTAGCGAACTGTCGGATTTCCGAGAAATATTTTGTGTTTATCCGGCTTAAGTCACTGACTTTGTACTTAGCCAGACCGAATTCTGAACTTCTTCTTTTATTGTGTTTTCTTCTGTCTTACTGATTCAAAACTGCTTGTTTTAACATTGTTAGTACATTTTGCTATTTGTCCCCGATTTTGTTGTTTGTGAGAGTATTTTTAAAAAGGGCACTAATTATAACTTTATACAATTTATTTTTTCAACAGATGTACTTTGAAAATCTCTTAATTTCCTTATTTATTCTCCCGTGTTTACTTATTGTTTTTATCTTGCTCAATGTCTTATGGTCCTAGTTCTCCGACACAGGATGGAATGCAGAAAATACTGACAAATGTCACCCCACCTCACGCGACCATTTAACGAAGGGGTTGCGCTTATTCTTACATCACTGGGTACAAATGCACACATAGGCGAAATGACGTAGCGGTTCCTTTGATGTGGGCGTACTCGTTCTCTGATAGGCTGCGCGAGGCTCTGGGAACGGCCTAGTGTCTTATTGGCTGCTAGGCGCTGATTGCCGAGCAACTTTCCAACATTTTACTGCACTGAGGGGATAACCTAACCTACAACATATTTGTTTGTATAGAGCCAAAAATATATTTAGTTACCCCCACAAAATATTTTGTCCAGTAGACAAAACTTCAAAAGAAACAAAATTAATTTTGTTCTTCTAACAAAATGCGCGTTTTAATTAACAAAACATTTGTGTTGGGTCAAAGGAAATGAGACAATCAACAAAACATTTTGTAGAATCCGTTGTATATATTTGTTTGGCCTTTCATTTGATGGCCTTCGTTCAAAAATACAGCTCTAGAGTTTGTTTGCATTTTTTTTTTACAATTACGATAGTAACAGTGTTTGTTAGTGCATATATTGATGCTTAATAATTTTATAAACATCCTAATGAAACAAGTCGAACAATAAACTAAAAAGTAGAGCGGTGAAACTATAAATACTTATTTGCGCACGTTGTCAATCATTTGAATGTATATATTTAAAAACATTACGAGATTATCAGTAGTCACTTTAGTTGAATTGGCTTAGGCGTAGTCCTCCGGCGCCGGTGGCCTGGGCTCGAATGTCGGTCACACTTTAAACTTTTTTATATTAACCGAAACTGTTTACTGTACGTAGAGCTAAAGAAATCTTTAGTTGCACCAACCAAATCTTTGTTTAGGGGAACCAAATAAGAACAAATAAAAAATTAGCTTTCAACAACAAAATATTTCATTAATTTGGTTGCGCCAAATAAACTTTGTTTGATTCAACAAAACCTTTTTCTCAGTGTTGCCAATGACCCCATTTTACTGGCGTGTTCGGTTGAAGTTGGCAGAACAAGCGGCTGTTACACCTGTGTATTCTTAAGTTGCCTGTGCTTCTATCAAGGGAACCGCTACGCCATTCCAGTACTGTATAATTACCTATTCTATGCCTGTACTTTGGGGCGCTACGCGAGCAAGACTTTCCTGAGAACTCGCAAAACTTCAAAGGTGAGAACAGTGATAACTGTAATGCGGACCGAACAAGACGGCACTGTGGTTAAAACACTTGGCTCGCATTCGAGAGGAACCGGGTTCGATTTTCGGTCCGGCTATCCTCATCCCGGTTTTCCGTCGTTTTTCAAAAGCAATACAGGCAACTGGTGAGAAGGTTCCTTCGTGCAGTCCTTGCCCGATAATTCTTTCCCAGCTCTAATTGCATGAACTGTTTGGTCCGTCTCTAATGAACTTGCCGTCAACTTAAACATACAGACTGTTCACGGTTAATAAATTGAGAAACTTTTGGATGATGTTCCTGCCTGTTAGCTGCGCGTATTTTAAGTGACACTTTGCTGTCGAGCACCCCGAAAAATTGGCAGCAGTGTGCAAAAAANGCCTGTTAGCTGCGCGTATTTTAAGTGACACTTTGCTGTCGAGCACCCCGAAAAATTGGCAGCAGTGTGCAAAAAAAGTAGTATAAAAAAGTTTTAAGTGGCGTTTGAATTCTGCGAACATTGAATAAGTTTTAATTTTAATTTTAAGCACATAAAGATAGAAAAGCGTCTTATTAAAATACGTGTTTTTTTATTTAATGCTTCCACTTGATTGGTTTTCAATAAAGTGCTCGGATCTATGGCAATGTTCATTTTACGTGTAACGATAGCATACAAAATTTACAAGATAATAGACCTTAAATTGAAATTTTATAAATGCTCAATCACCGTCCAAAAGCCGATACCTAGGATTAGGAAACGTGGAAAATAAATCTCAAAAAATTAAAAAAATTTAAAAGTTTTGTTACGTTTAACTTTTACTGAGAACGCTCTCCAAAAGCTTATAAATGTCTTCACGTATATAGTACGTGTAAATTTTTTTTATAGGCCTAATGTAGTTTTTTTTTGTTATAGAATTGTTATTATTTAGAATTTGTGTTATCAGGTAACAAGCTAGTGTGATGATGGCGAATGATTTTGAAACGCTAAGCAGTCTGAAGAAACTTTTGTTAACTGAAGTATTTTATTACGTTTGAAAGAGATCTGAAATAATGAATAATCGTGAATACCATGAACAGGGGCACGTGTTTCTTGCGAAAATTATTCTACGGCAAATTGTGTTCCAAAACACTTTAGCTTAGATTCACTTTGTCTATTGAACTAGTTCAACTGTTACGCGTCCTAGCTGTCTCCCCACGCATCACGAAAGTTCAGTGTCAGAGTAACGTAATTATGACTGGCCCCAGTTATGTATAGTCTATTCGCAGTTTCTTCACACTTTTTGAATCAAACCTTTGAAAAATCACTCCATGGATGAAGTGTTTGCTTAATTCCTAAATGTGTCATGCACCACAAGCGTTTTATATTTATGTTTACATAAAAGTTCCTTACTTTTGGTTAGATGAAACTTTTATTTATATATTTTATTTATTATAATATATTTAATTTTATAATTAATATGACTAAAACAGTGAGAAAATGGGTGTGTTGGTATTGCTTCGTAATAAATAGTTCTTATGCGAAATATTATTAAACAGAGTGCGGTGCGTTGTCCCTTTGGTGTAACTTTTTAGACTCGGTTAGGCTTTGTTTGCATCAGAGGGAGGAATATCCCTCGATGTAGAACCTTGGCAGGGTGTCAGAAGAGTGGGAAGTAACCGCGAGTGGACTATAAGCAAATGTTTTATCGCAAAGGTAAGCTGAAAGCAGGCGGCTCCATTAATGAGGTTGAGAAGAGTGAAGAGGTTTAGGCGGCCCGTAACATTGGGGTCTTGAGAGCCGATGACGATGAAACGAGGTGAGTATGAAGCAGCGCCGGAATGCAAGGGAGATCCCCGAGAAAACCCGCCGACTAGCGACATCGTCCAGCACTATTCCCACGTGTGAAAAAATCTGGGAGTGACTCCACCTACTAATGAGGTTTCCCTGAGACGGCCTTAATGTGAATAACAGATACTTAGTGCCTCAAAAATTACAAAGTGCNGCTTCTGTTTCTCTTTATTACTGGTTTCTTGTATATCATGTTGCCACAACTTTCTGTAATGGTCTGCCCATTCATTCTTATCTATGGCGCTGATGTAAATGTTATCTCTCTCTCGTCTCTGTTTAGTATTTTCATAATTTTATGTTCCATAGGCTCTCAACCAATTGTAATAGCATCAACATTTTTTTAAGATTATTTCCCATGAATCTTGATGAGCTTGTCGTATTACCATTTTTTCTGTATTTCTGGCATTCGCATATTCCTGTTGGTAGCGAACTGTCGGATTTCCGAGAAATATTTTGTGTTTGTCCGGCTTAAGTCACTGACTTTGTACTTAGCCAGACCGAATTCTGAACCTCTTCTTTTATTGTGTTTTCTTCTGTCTTACTGCTTCAAAACTGCTTGTTTTAACATTGTTCGTACATTCTGCTATTTGTCCCCGATGTTATTGTTTGTGAGAGTATTTTTAAAAAGGGAACTAATTATAATTTTATACAATTTTTTTTTTTAACAGATGTACTTTGAAAATCTCTTAATTTCCTTATTTATTCTCCCGTGTTTACTTATTGTTTTTATCTTGCTCAATGTCTTATGGTCCTAGTTCTCCGACACAGGATGGAATGCGGAAAATACTGACAAATGTCACCCCACCTCACGCGACCATTTGACGAAGGGGTTGGGTTTATTCTTACATCACTGGGTACAAATGCACACAGAGGCAAAATGACGTAGCGGTTCCTTTGATGTGGGCGTACTCGTTCTCTGATAGGCTGCGCGAGGCTCTGGGAACGGCCTAGTGTCTTATTGGCTGCTAGGCGCTGATTGCCGAGCAACTTTCCAACATTTTACTGCACTGAGGGGATAACCTAACCTACAACATATTTGTTTGTATAGAGCCAAAAATATATTTAGTTACCCCCACAAAATATTTTGTCCAGTAGACAAAACTTCAAAAAAAAACAAAATTAATTTTGTTCTTCTAACAAAATGCACGTTTTAAATAACAAAACATTTGTGTTGGGCCAAAGGAAATGAGACAATCAACAAAACATTTTGTAGAATCCGTTGTATATATTTGTTTGGCCTTTCATTTGATGGCCTTCGTTCAAAAATACAGCTCGAGAGTTTGTTTGCATTTTTTTTTACAATTACGATGGTAACAGTGTTTGTTAGTGCATATATTGATGCTTAATAATTTTATAAACATCCTAATGAATCAAGTCGAACAATAAACTAAAAAGTAGAGCGGTGAAACTATAAATACTTATTTGCGCACGCTGTCAAGCATTTGAATGTACATATTTAAAAACATTTCGAGATTATTAGTAGTTACTTTAGTTGAATTGGCTTAGGCGTAGTCCTCCGGCGCCGGTGGCCTGGGCTCGAATGTCGGTCACACTTTAAACTTTTTTATATTAACCGAAACTGTTTACTGTACGTAGAGCTAAAGAAATCTTTAGTTGCACCAACCAAATCTTTGTTTGGGGGAACCAAATAAGAACAAATAAATAATTAGCTTTCAACAACAAAATATTTCATTAATTTGGTTGCGCCAAATAAACTTTGTTTGATTCAACAAAACCTTTTTCTCAGTGTTGCCAATGACGCCATTTTACTGGCGTGTTCGGTTGAAGTTGGCAGAACAAGCGGCTGTTACACCTGTGTATTCTTAAGTTGCCTGTGCTTCTATCAAGGGAACCGCTACGCCATTCCAGTACTGTATAATTACCTATTCTATGCCTGTACTTTGGGGCGCTACGCGAGCAAGACTTTCCTGAGAACTCACAAAACTTCAAAGGTGAGAACAGTGATAACTGTAATGCGGACCAAACAAGACGGCACTGTGGTTAAAACACTTGGCTCGCATTCGAGAGGAACCGGGTTCGATTTTCGGTCCGGCTCTCCTCATCCCGGTTTTCCGTCGTTTTCCAAAAGCAATACAGGCAACTGGTGAGAAGGTTCCTTCGTGCAGTCCTTGCCCGATAATTCTTTCCCAGCTCTAATTGCATGAACTGTTTGGTCCGTCTCTAATGAACTTGCCGTCAACTTAAACATACAGACTGTTCACGGTTAATAAATTGAGAAACTTTTGGATGATGTTCCTGCCTGTTAGCTGCGCGTATTTTAAGTGACACTTTGCTGTCGAGCACCCCGAAAAATTGGCAGCAGTGTGCAAAAAAGTTGTATAAAAAAGTTTTAAGTGGCGTTTGAATTCTGCGAACATTGAATAAGTTTTTATTTTAATTTTAAGCACATAAAGATAGAAAAGCGTCTTATTAAAATACGTGTTTTTTTTTTTTTTTTTAAATTTAATGCTTCCACTTGATTGGTTTTCAATAAAGTGCTCGGATCTATGGCAATGTTCATTTTACGTGTAACGGTAGCATACAAAATTTACAAGATAATAGACCTTAAATTGAAATTTTATAAATGCTCAATCACCGTCCAAAAGCCGATACCTAGGATTAGGAAACGTGGAAAATAAATCTCAAAAAATAAAAAAAATTTAAAAGTTTTGTTACGTTTAACTTTTACTGAGAACGCTCTCCAAAAGCTTATAAATGTCTTCACGTATATAGTACGTGTCAATTTTTTTTATAGGCCTAATGTAGTTTTTTTTTTGTTATAGAATTGTTATTATTTAGAATTTGTGTTATCAGGTAACAAGCTAGTGTGATGATGGCGAATGATTTTGAAACGCTAAGCAGTCTGAAGAAACTTTTGTTAGCTGAAGTATTTTATTACGTTTGAAAGAGATCTGAAATAATGAATAATCGTGAATACCATGAACAGGGGCACGTGTTTCTTGCGAAAATTATTCTACGGCAAATTGTGTTCCAAAACACTTTAGCTTATATTCACTTTCTCTATTGAACTAGTTCAACTGTTACGCGTCCTAGCTGTCTCCCCACGCATCACGAAAGTTCAGCGTCAGAGTAACGTAATTATGACTTTTTGAATCAAACCTTTGAAAAATCACTCCATGGATGAAGTGTTTGCTTAATTCCTAAATGTGTCATGCACCACAAGCGTTTTATATTTATGTTTACATAAAAGTTCCTTACTTTTGGTTAGATGAAACTTTTATTTATATATTTTATTTATTATAATATATTTAATTTTATAATTAATATGAGTAAAACAGTGAGAAAATGGGTGTGTTGGTATTGCTTCGTAATAAATAGTTCTTATGCGAAATATTATTAAACAGAGTGCGGTGCGTTGTCCCTTTGGTGTAACTTTTTAGACTAGGTTAGGCTTTGTTTGCATCAGAGGGAGGAATATCCCTCGATGTAGAACCTTGGCAGGTTGTCAGAAGAGTGGGAAGTAACCGCGAGTGGACTATAAGCAAATGTTTTATCGCAAAGGTAAGCTGAAAGCAGGCGGCTCCATTAATGAGGTTGAGAAGATAGAAGAGGTTTAGGCGGCCCTTAACATTGGGACCTTGAGAGCCGCTGACGATGAAACGAGGTGAGTATGAAGCAGCGCCGGAATGCAAGGGAGATCCCGGAGAAAACCCGCCGACTAGCGACATCGTCCAGCACTATTCCCACGTGTGAAAAAATCTGGGAGTGACTCCGCCTACTAATGAGGTTTCCCTGAGACGGCCTTAATGTGAATAACAGATACTTAGTGCCTCAAAAATTACAAAGTGCCTGTCACCGTGTAAATTTTTATATAAGTTCGTGTGCTTGGTCGTTTAATTGCACACAAGTTTGAAGTATGTTCTTCTCTGAATTTTCATTGCGTCACATTAATTATTAGCGAGGGACACAGAATAACATTTTCATAGCTAGTTTTTTTTTTTTGTTGTATGTACTGTACATTTGAACCTACCAGGCGTTGTATGCCAGGGATTCATTAAGTTGAACGTTGCATTCAATCATTCTATTGCGTGAAATGGGTACATTAACCGCTTCCACACACTCACATAAACAGGGATAGCTTTACAGTATGTCTGAGGTATGCATTATTAAGAAAAATATACAGGGTGGGCGGAATTCGACCGACAAACTGCGTGAGGTTATTCCTTATCCGAGGACACTTTTGGACACTTATCTTTTCACATAAACTGAATATCAAGGGAGATATAAGCCCTTGAACATCGAGATTTTTGCGAAATCTTGGAAAAGTGGAACTAAATTATAATTATTCTAACATAGTTTAATGTTGTCGAGATCTCCAACCTAAGAGCATATTCTCATACGCACCTCCCACTGTAATAGAAATAAGAGAGGTGGCCACCCTCTTATTGTAGACAATTTTTTTTATCGCCAGGATTTACAAACGCTTGGTGCTGGTTTATTGAGCAGTATGACCTGATTAACAAACGCGATCCTCTAGTTGCAACTGTCCAGAGTCCACCGTTTTCGTTCCAGGCGGGTAAGCTATATCAATACTTCCTGCAGGGGATCACACAGCGACTGTCGACAGAAACGTATAGGCAACTTCAGTACTGTAAGTTTTAAAATGTATAGTACATTTTGTTTACATTAAGTGTTAAAAATGTTCTTCGCCACTGTCTGTGTAACGGGCACAGCGGCTTACCATTGACGTAAGTGTTAGGTGTTGCCTACGTGCTAGGCACTGTATCGCTGCAGCCAAAACTTTGTGTCCGTGCGTTTTCCACGAAAACGGTGGGTCCTGGGTAGTTGCAACCGGAATACCATTTTTGTTAACTAGGTCATACTGCTTATTAAACCAGCATCAAACGTTCATGACTCCTGACGGTAAAAAAAAGCTATCTGAAATAATATGGTGACCACCCTTGTTATTTTTATTACAGTGGGAGGTATTATTGCGAGTTTACTATTCGGTTCAAGATCTCGATAACACAAAACAATGTTCAGAGAACTGTAATTTAATTGCACTTAGTTTCCGATATTTNATCCGAGGACACTTTTGGACACTTATCTTTTCACATAAACTGAATATCAAGGGAGATATAAGCCCTTGAACATCGAAATTTTTTCGAAATCTTGGAAAAGTGGAACTAAATTATAATTATTCTAACATAGTTTAATGTTGTCGAGATCTCCAACCTAAGAGCATATTCTCATACGCACCTCCCACTGTAATATAAATAAGAGAGGTGGCCACCCTCTTATTGTAGACAATTTTTTTTATCGCCAGGATTTACAAACGCTTGGTGCTGGTTTATTGAGCAGTATGACCTNTACAAACGCTTGGTGCTGGTTTATTGAGCAGTATGACCTAATTAACAAACGCGATCCTCTAGTTGCAACTGTCCAGAGTCCACCGTTTTCGTTCCAGGCGGGTAAGCTATATCAATACTTCCTGCAGGGGATCACACAGCGACTGTCGACAGAAACGTATAGGCAACTTCAGTACTGCAAGTTTAAAATGTATAGTACATTTTGTTTACATTAAGTGTTAAAAATGTTCTTCGCCACTGTCTGTGTAACGGGCACAGCGGCTTACCATTGACGTAAGTGTTAGGTGTTGCCTACGTGCTAGGCGCTGTATCGCTGCAGCCAAAACTTTGTGTCCGTGCGTTTTCCACGAAAACGGTGGGTCCTGGGTAGTTGCAACCGGAATACCATTTTTGTTAACTAGGTCATACTGCTTGTTAAACCGGCATCAAACGTTCATGACTCCTGACGGTAAAAAAAGTTATCTGAAATAATAGGGTGACCACCCCTGTTATTTTTATTACAGTGGGAGGTATTATTGCGAGTTTACTCTTCGGTTCAAGATCTCGATAACACAAAACAATGTTCAGAGAACTGTAATTTAATGGCACTTAGTTTCCGATATTTNATTCGGTTCAAGATCTCGATAACACAAAACAATGTTCAGAGAACTGTAATTTAATGGCACTTAGTTTCCGATATTTGACAAAACTACAGTTTAAAATCTCGATTTCAAGGGCTCACTTTACTTTTAATATTCAGTTTTGGTAAAATGTGTATCGTCTATTTCCCACTTGATTCTGCATAAAGAATCTCCTCAAAAAGTTTATCGAATGAATCCCGCCCCATCCTGTATTGTATAATTCGCTGCCTTTTCCTGTTAACGGAAACAAAATTTGAAAAACTACTGCGGAACACTTTCGAGGGCGCAATATCTCGTTTCGCAAACATTACTGTCATAGCCGTTGTTTATGGCGTATTAGGTTGTAATGCCACCTACCAGTGCTAGAGAAATAT
The DNA here is from genome assembly GCA_002778355.1 of Clitarchus hookeri. Taxonomy (NCBI): domain Eukaryota; kingdom Metazoa; phylum Arthropoda; class Insecta; order Phasmatodea; family Phasmatidae; genus Clitarchus; species Clitarchus hookeri. Next base: position 669,574 of record NQII01000179.1, on the reverse strand, counting down.
TTCGAAACCCTGCTGAGGCATTGCATGTGTACAATTTTTATGTTTAGTCTACAAAAACCACCCTTCCCCAACTTAAGTTAGCCTACTGGCATAAAGATTGGCCTACTTAACCAATTAAAATACAAACCGAGTCTTGTAACGAAGCCGAAAACGACGTGTACAGACTGCTCCAGTAAGGGTGTATGCCAACAGGCGAGACGTGTATATTTTTGTCACTAGGTCCAACCGTCACACGCAGTATGTCATTCGAAAAGCCCATTATCGTAGATCAGCTTGCGCGTAGAGGCTATGTGGCGCCTGGCGTCGCGTGTCAGTGTTGCCCTTAACGCTACAAGGCAGACATGCAACTCAGTGTTATGATGGGAGAACCTTATCGTATTCGTTTTTTTTTTTNTGCCCTTAACGCTACAAGGCAGACATGCAACTCAGTGTTATGATGGGAGAACCTTATCGTATTCGTTTTTTTTTTTATGAAGCAGGCCGAAGTAGGTACTACGGTCAAATACGATAAAAGAGAATACTGGACAGGTCATCGNTTTTTTTTTTTATGAAGCAGGCCGAAGTAGGTACTACGGTCAAATACGATAAAAGAGAATACTGGACAGGTCATCGATTCTGGCGAGACATGCGACGGTGCTGCGCTCTCGCGGTCTGGGGTGACGGATACCTTCGTAGATCCCGCGCGACCATATCAACAAATGTCACGACGAGTCCTTTTACGAGATAGAAATGTAAGAATTAAAATATATTCGAGCATGTTTTTAAGGATAAAAATGACAGGCGGAATATGTGCGATTTATTAATTTTAACAAAATGGTTCAAAAACTTTTCGATGTCATATTTTATATCGCAAAAGGGCGAGCAATCAAATGCTGTATTCAATTAATGTACATAGAACTAAAAACTTGTCAAGATGTTTGGTTTACAGCTGCTAACAATGGTTCCAAAAATGTCAGCTACCAGACGCTTTAAAAAAAATGTGTAATGCGTATATATATATATATGATTTACAGTGTATGCTCGGACCATTTTCCTACTGATTCCGTCAGAAATCCCAATTCGCTGACCAAGGGCATGAATAAACGACAATAGCAATAATACATTAATGTTTAACAAGCACCCAGTAATTGGTGTAAAAATTACACCAGGGGCCTACAACACAAGTCCTACAAGTACTTCAATTATTTAAAATCGCTCAAGAAACACGTTGCCGAAATCCCATATTTGTCTAAACCAAGATATAGTAAACTATGTTTATTAATTTACCTGCATGAAATACCTTTTATAGGAAATATATTTTGCTAAATTATACACCATGAAAACATTCTCGCTGTTTACCAATGAAAGTAAATTCGCATTGTATAAAGAATCTTATTATGTGCAGGATAAAAACCTGTGATAGTGTGAAGTACTTTCATCCTTATTACTATGTTTAGCTTTTGGCATCAAGATTATACGGGATATTTAATTAATATTTTGTGCAATTTTTAAACGAATCTTACAATAAGGTCTAAAATGGCACACTTAGTTTATAAACCCAACAATGTGAAAATGTGCTATAAATGCTTACAAAAATATTCATTAACAATTACTAATATTTTAATGATGAATTTTTTTTAAACATACAATTGATGAACACNTGCTTACAAAAATATTCATTAACAATTACTAATATTTTAATGATGAATTTTTTTTAAACATACAATTGATGAACACAAAAGACATGTGAAAAAAATAAGCGAAAAAAATTGGGTATATGTAAACTTACAATACAAACTTATTGACGAAATGCNGAAAGACATGTGAAAAAAATAAGCGAAAAAAATTGGGTATATGTAAACTTACAATACAAACTTATTGACGAAATGCAGTTATGTATATATTAGATTTTTACGAACGTCACTGGTGTACAAATTGTCTGCAACGATTATCTATGATCTCGTGAATTTGTGTGTTAGGGTTCGTCTGTTTTGAAAATATTTACATATAAAATATTTATTTTACATTTGGCGGTATGTTGCATTTTATGAAAACTTATGTTAATTGTTAATAAAAGACTGTTGCTTAGTATATTCATATATATATAATTTTATTCTTGTGTATTTTCCGTCTCAATAAGACACATTTAATGTAGACTACATATTGCCTGAAACTATTTTTATAAGTCGGCGTGTTTAAGTCAGTATTAATAGGTTTTGAATCTAACTTAATTATCAATTTAAATATTAAAATATCCTGTGTAAGTCTGACTGTATATTGCGTTTTATAAGAACTTCTGTAAATTGTTAATAAAAGGCAATGACTTAGGTCCTTTCACACGATCAAATTTTTCTTTAGTCTATATTGAATTCAATTCATTGAAAGCTATATGANCAATGACTTAGGTCCTTTCACACGATCAAATTTTTCTTTAGTCTATATTGAATTCAATTCATTGAAAGCTATATGAAGTCATATGAACGTCATAATGGCGGTCATTTTCTATTTCAATTTATTGAATGTATAATTTTCCTTCAAGAATTGAATTTTGAACTATTTCAATTTCAACCGCCGATCACAGCTTGTCTGATAAAATTAATGGAAGTAATCTCATAATAATAAGAGAGTTTTTTGCACACGTTTTAAAGTNCAATGACTTAGGTCCTTTCACACGATCAAATTTTTCTTTAGTCTATATTGAATTCAATTCATTGAAAGCTATATGACGTCATATGAACGTCATAATGGCGGTCAGTTTCTATTTCAATTTATTGAATGTATAATTTTCCTTCAAGAATTGAATTTTGAACTATTTCAATTTCAACCGCCCATCACAGCTTGTCTGATAAAATTAATGGAAGTAATCTCATAATAATAAGAGAGTTTTTTGCACACGTTTTAAAGTTGTTACAAAATAAGGACGCATATTTTTTAAAAAGAAAATGTAAATAATACGAGGAAATTTTTTTGTGGTTTAACCACTTATTTCCGTGTCGTGCTGGAGTCGCAGATACTTCTAAAAATTTGCTTTACTTTTTTCACTGTGTTTTTGTTAGCAAATTTGTAATAAATTTTCATGTGGAGACTTTAAAACCGAATACAATTCATTTAAAGGCAAATAAAGTGTTTTTTTTTTTAGTTCAATAAATTGAGTTCAAGTAATTGAATATTCAATAAATATCTGATGGTGTGAAATGGCCTTTAGCATTATATATTATATTAATTATATACATTGTAAGTATCTTTTGTTTTAATAAGTTGCAATTTTATTTCTCAGATGTATGTTTCTGTATTTTGCTACAAATCCACAGCATTTGATTACTATTGATTTTAAACTGGACTCCTCCTTTTTATAGTATTCAGTTTTACTTTCAGGATGCCACTTTCATGATTAGATCTCTTTTTAGTATTAACCCTAAAATTATTAGACTTTATATACGGTTATGTTTCAAGCAACAATTAAGTTAGGTGGCCTTTTGATGTTCAGTATACACAATTTTAATCGCAATATTTTGAAAAGAAAAAAAATTAAACTACTTTTTACGGTTTTAATTAATGTTTAAAAATAATGTACAATCTGTATTAAGTCTTGCAGACACTGTACAGTATCAGCATTTAGCAAATGTGGGCGCATAATTTCAGTTAAATAAAATGCACGACTTTTAAAACACATTTTTTGACGCGTATACAAGCTTTTGCTATTGCAGTCGCAGGCCTCTATCACACCACGCCACTAGATGCCACCACTGTCGCTTGTCGCGCGCTTGCCTGTGTTATTGGTATAGAGCTGATCAGTATTCTCTTTTATCGTATTTGCTACGGTACTGCCAGCGTTAGAACAAATAGTATCTTCACTTTATTTTGTTGGCAGACAAAGTCCGTGAAGCGTCGCCAGCCTGTTTTATTATTTCAATACTGGCCTACTTTTTCTGTCAAAATTATTGATTGTCATTTATCCACAGTTATTTCATATCACAAAATAACCGTGTAAATGAAACACTACTCTATAAACAGCTTCACGCTAATATTCACGAAAATACACGTGGTATAAAATAACACTTGCGAAGGGCAAAGAATACTGTGCTACCACCATCAAAATGAAAATAGATGTATCCAAGCACGTGTTTCTACAATAAATAAAAATAAAAACTACAGATCGTTTATTGCATATTTACGCGATGTATAGGAAGTAAAAATAATGTTTTAAAATGCTAAAATTATTTTCAAATGCCGAAGTTTTAAGACCGTAGAAACTCGACTTCGGATATCTTCGGCCAGGATTCGTTTTCCTTATTCGAGTGTTGCTGGGGCCTGATTCTGCGCCTCAAGAAAGCGAAAATAGCTCCAAGTAGGTTCAAACGGCGCTTGACTTGCAAGACTACAGTTGCCAACAAGCCTGACCCATGGTGGAACTACAGTCCTGGAAAGGGGGGGGGCTTACAGTTAACGAGGGGTAAGGGGAAGTCATGGGTGGGAATTGCCCTGCCTGTTTTTTTGGGAGGGGGGAGAGGGGTCGCAGAGAGAAATCGCAGTCGCCACGCCCTCCCTACCTCCCCACCCCCTTCTCTTCGCAAACCGAGCGAAGCTGGCATTTTAATAAAACATGCTCGGCCGCAACTGTGATTTATACGGCCGGCAATAAAAACAGACGTGATTCTAATGAAGGAATTAAGAAAGGCACGCATACAGCGCACAGCCAGTTTGAAATTGGCGGGGAGAAAGTCCGGCGGCCCCTCGTGACTGCCGACAAAATAAATTTAACAGCCGAGGCCTTCTTCTTCGTCACTGCCAAACATGCGAAGCAAGTTGATTTCGGAAGGGAAAAAGATTTACTTCGAGATCACGAGGCAGTAAGTGCGAGGGGGAAGGAAATTAAAATAATGCTACCCACTTTATTTATCCACCCCNCCCCTCCTTTCTCCTCCTCAACTGCCCGCGACTTTTAGAATGGGGAATGTAGAGAAAATGAGTTCGTAAAGACTACTGCTAGCAGTTATCGAGTAAGTGTGGTATCCACAATGCTTATTGGCACCAAGTTTGGGTACTGGCTCGAGTTTGGAATAACTCTATTCGGATTCGTGCTGGCTAGTGAGGTTTTTACGCACTCCTTAAGCTATGTCATGGGCACAGGCTCTGATTTATCGAGAAATAAGTTGACTACACTTATTATATTACAGTGGGCTGTGTATATTTCTAAAAATTTATTTTCTTTTTTTGCCATCTTGTGCATGTGGAGCTACTTCCTTCAATCGACTGCGCCCATAATTATGTTGCTCTCTGACTGAACGTCTGTGATTCTTCTGCAAAAAAAATTAAACCAGGTTTAATCGTCTGACAAATTATTACAGCATTTAAGACACATTCACTTGTATTTTCACAAGAAAAATCCTTGGAAATTCTGCTGCCAGAATATATTAGGAGTACAGAAAGTTTTCTTATAGAAATTCAGTGTATGTATTTGTAATATTAAATATTATATGCTTATATTTTATCATACAGTATTGAGAAGTAGAAATAAAATTATTTTTGTGCTCTCGAAGACAAAAATAAGTAAAAATCCTTTAGATATATGTTTATGAAAATTACATATTTTTGGCACCGATACTCGAACCAGCACCCTTGATGTTATAGTCCACATGCCTTCGCCATACAACCATTTTGTCTTACAACGTTTACAATACTTTTCTTGGGTAACATTACGAGGTATATTAACATGAGCAGTAATATAGTAGCACAATCTCTTCGGAAGAATTTGAGGTTAGTGATTTAAAGCATTACAACACTTCAAAATTACATTAAAAGTCTGCAAGTGGATTGCACATTTGTACACTTGCTGTTTCAAAACTGCAGCATATATTTTTTTATGGATGTTTGCATTGAGACAACATTATTGATTTTACATAGACTGCCTATAAGGTATCTTTTCGGTTTGTTGCAAAAATTATTCAGTAGAGGAAATACACATAGCAGCACAATCACAGAAGTCTATATTTTATAGGAAATTAAGGTAGAGGGNAATTATTCAGTAGAGGAAATACACATAGCAGCACAATCACAGAAGTCTATATTTTATAGGAAATTAAGGTAGAGGGTAACTAAGTTTTCTAAACTTGAAATACCGTTAAAATTAAATGCTTATCACAAAATGTAACAGTCTAAAATGCNAGGGTAACTAAGTTTTCTAAACTTGAAATACCGTTAAAATTAAATGCTTATCACAAAATGTAACAGTCTAAAATGCTGACTTTGCGATTTCAAGTTACGCCTAGTTAGATCGAACATTTTTCTACATGTATTGCAAATATGGCGCTTAAAAATAAACGTCACAGCTGGTTTGAGTTAACAGGAGGCACTGCGAAACTGTTAAAAACATAAATATGTTACTGTTATTTGGACTGTTACTCTTACGCACATAATAAGAAGAAGTCACTTTTAGTGGCCACCGACTTTCAGTAAACTTACTACGACTAATCATTTGCCGAGTTTACTGTAGATATATTGAAGTCGGGTTTTACGTCATAATAAGACTATGTTCAATAGCGGGGAGGAATTTCAGAGGTTGGTTTGAAATGTTTTCATATAGGCGTGAAATTAGTACACGTGAAATTNTTCAATAGCGGGGAGGAATTTCAGAGGTTGGTTTGAAATGTTTTCATATAGGCGTGAAATTAGTACACGTGAAATTGATCTGTTTTTTGGAGTATATCCCATTTCAGATTTTATGTTCTATTTTGTTGCGTTATTACGGGATAGGAATTATTTCCCTGTTATTTTACTCTGATCCACTCTATCAATCCGCACGAACGATTTAACATTAAAATTTCTAAACACATTTTCTAAAACTGTTAGGAAGCATTTTTAACTGCTCGTACTAGGTAATAATTACAAGTAAACAGTGCAGTCGAAGAAAGTAATTTCGCTTCTAAAATAAGAGCTTGTCGAAACTCTGGTGGAAATGGATTTTTAAACACTTGTTTTTGCCTAACTTTTGTTGGAAATGAACTACCACTTCAGCAGAGCTGGCGANGAAATGGATTTTTAAACACTTGTTTTTGCCTAACTTTTGTTGGAAATGAACTACCACTTCAGCAGAGCTGGCGAGTCCGTCGTCGCTATGGTAGCGACTGAAATGTAAACAACTATATAAGTAAATTCTTATTCTGAACCTTGCACAAACGCTGTGTATTGCGTGTGTAATTCCTTATTTATTTAACATCTTCCATTCACGCGTACAGTTAAGTTATGTATTTTTTTTAAACCCTTTAGCTATATCAGCACCCTGTGATGTAGATCGATCAAATGTATGGCATGAATGTTGTGCTCGAAATTGTCTCTTCGGGGAGCCGTGGTGGCTGAGCTGTTAGCCTGCTCGCCTCCAACCAAGGCGAACCGAGTTCAATCCCCGGCCGGGTCACTCCCGGATTCTTGCATGTGNTTCAATAGCGGGGAGGAATTTCAGAGGTTGGTTTGAAATGTTTTCATATAGGCGTGAAATTAGTACACGTGAAATTTATCTGTTTTTTGGAATATATCCCATTTCAGATTTTATGTTCTATTTTGTTGCGTTATTACGGGATAGGAATTATTTCCCTGTTATTTTACTCTGATCCACTCTATCAATCCGCACGAACGATTTAACATTAAAATTTCTAAACACATTTTCTAAAACTATTAGGAAGCATTTTTAACTGCTCGTACTAGGTAATAATTACAAGTAAACAGTGCAGTCGAAGAAAGTAATTTCGCTTCTAAAATAAGAGCTTGTCGAAACTCTGGTGGAAATGGATTTTTAAACACTTGTTTTTGCCTAACTTTTGTTGGAAATGAACCTACAATTTTTACCACTTCAGCAAAGTTGGCGGGTCCGTCGTCGCTATGGTAGCGACTGAAATGTAAACAACTATATAAGTAAATTCTTATTCTGAACCTTGCACAAACGCTGTGTATTGCGTGTGTAATTCCTTATTTATTTAACATCTTCCATTCACGCGTACAGTTAAGTAATGTATTTTTTTAAACCCTTTAGCTATATCAGCACCCTATGATGTAGATCGATCAAATGTATGGCATGAATGTTGTGCTCGAAATTGTCTCTTCGGGGAGCCGTGGTGGCTGAGCGGTTAGCCTGCTCGCCTCCAACCAAGGCGAACCGAGTTCAATCCCCGGCCGGGTCACTCCCGGATTCTTGCATGTGNTGTTAGCCTGCTCGCCTCCAACCAAGGCGAACCGAGTTCAATCCCCGGCCGGGTCACTCCCGGATTCTTGCATGTGGAAATCGTGCCAGACGATCCCGCTGGTCGGCAGGTTTTCTCGGGGATCTCCCGTTTCTCCCGCCCTTGCATTCTGGCGCTGCTCCATACTCACCTCAGTCACCCGCATCGGCTCTCAAGACCTCGCGGTTAAGAGCCGCGAGGTCTCTTCACTCACTCACTCTTGTCTCTTAGGATGAGATTCCGTAGTGTTACGTGCTATTAAAAGAANAGCCGCGAGGTCTCTTCACTCACTCACTCTTGTCTCTTAGGATGAGATTCCGTAGTGTTACGTGCTATTAAAAGAAGCCAGAAACAAGCTACCATCTGAGGTAATAAATAACCCATTATCAAGTGATGTTGGTCATACGAAAGGCTTTTGTAGTTTTTGGTGGTGATTTCTTCCCTTGGACAGAGAACAACTTACGTTTGTTATGTGTTCCACAATGTACTCGTCCACTTAGAACAATAGCGAGAGGGTTCAAAGAAAACNAAACAACTTACGTTTGTTATGTGTTCACAATGTACTCGTCCACTTAGAACAATAGCGAGAGGGTTCAAAGAAAACAATGGTCTTATTTAGTGACAGTATTACTAAGCAAAGTTTAGGAATGTGTGTTAACAAGGATTTGCATTTTAATTCCATTTCACTTGCTCTAACAGTGGTCCCCATTCATTAAAACTGTTTTCAGTGAAAGGTCACTTGCCCTACAGGAGGTTCCTTGCAACACAGGTTTCGTCTGGAACGCATTTCTCTTGAAGGTTAGTTGCCCAATACCATTTTCTACTAATAGCAGCTTCATTACAATCGAGTTCGCTCGAAAGGTCAGTACAAAGTTGTTGCCATTAACATTAAATTATTTATCGAAGTGACTTGCCCTCAGAATCGAATCGCGGGTGTGATCGATGATCGTGTTTTGAAATATGTGGTATAGTCTATTCGCGGTTTCTTCACACTTTTTGAATCAAACCTTTGAAAAAACACCCCATGTATGACGTTTTTTGGTGGTTTCTTAAATATGTTTTCACAAGCGTTTTATACTCGTGTAAACATAGAAGTACCTCATTTTGGTTCAATAGAAACTTTAACGTATATTTTATCTATAAATTATATTTCATTTATAACTACTATGAATAAAGACAGAGAGAAAGAAAGTGCGTTGGTAATAACTAGTACTAAGTAGTTCTTAAGCACGATATTATTACACTGAATGGGCACGAATGTGGTGCGTTGGCCTTCTGGTGTAATTTTCTAAACTTTGTTTGCATGAGGTGAAGGAATATCCTTGAAGTAGAACTTTTGCAGTGTTTCAGAAAAGTTGAAAGAAACCTTGAATGAAGTATAGCTGTGAATTTCACAGTGGCCAGTTTTCCGCAGGCAATGGTGTGAGGTGTCGACAGGTCAACTGCTAGAAGGTACATTCGTGTCAACACCAGCCACTTAAGTTAGGAGAGTGGCTTCATGGAGCCCTGCACCCGACTGTACTACATGCCAGAAATCATNTGGAGCCCTGCACCCGACTGTACTACATGCCAGAAATCATTATAAAAATTGTAGCCTGCACTCTAAATCCGAGTCAGTGGAAAACCATTTATTCGCTGTGAAAATCAGTGGAAAACCACTGGTTGTTTCAGAGAAACACTTGCAATGATTGACTACGTGACGACCAACTGCGTGCGACGAATGGAATGTAGTTTTTGTTTTTAAATTAAGCCTAATAATTACGAGAAATAATCATATTTCCGATAGCCACCGTTTATATTGTGCAATGTAACGTACTTTAAATTAAATGAAAGAATTTCGCCGTGGCAGCATTTAAACGCAGAGCATGCCGCTTCTAGGCCGTTACCTTACCAACCGAGCTACCAAGTGAGCCGCCCTCTCGCCACAGGGCTGGGACGCAAATCATAACCCCAGAAAGGGGCAAGCAACCCAAGTGTTCTCAACTCCGCTCCTAGAGGACGCCCAAAAAGGAAACCCGCAGGTCAATTCCCGCAACCAGTGTGGTCCTCTTTACAATAGTAAGAGAAAAAGGCCGAGCCCGTAAGTCGTTTCCCTTCACCAAAATTTAAACAGTAGCATAATACTTTAAAATCATTATTCTGTTTCACATGTTATGACCATTGACCAGTAAACATTTAAGGTGCAAGGTTTTAAATGTGTGTGTATATATATATATAATAATATATATATAATAAACAAAACACTGAATTCGGGGTAACAAATATAACAAATATAACAAATTTGATTTGAATAAATAAAATAATAATGAATATTATCATTCATTATATGTGAGATGTTCTTTTGCAAGTACCACCAAAATAAAACTGTTTTGTATTAATAATACAAAATGCAAGACGATGATAATGTTGATATTCAAACAAATTAAGTTTTAGAATATTCATTGCTTGAAACAAACATAAATATTATGGGAGGAGTGGTTCACCACTAAGTATTTTACGTATTATACTAATGCATACAAAGTTTTCCATTTCCATTTTTTTTTACTTCATAATTCACATATCAATTATTCACAAATGGGCTGCAAAAAATTCCAAGACACAGGCGTCCAAAACAATTTTTTAGCGTAACCGCATGCGACATGGCTTTCCTGAATTTGAAGAGCAGCTATGAGATAAACAGCCACGGTGAAACACTGTTGCTTTGAGGCTGGGCTGGATATCAGCAAAGCATTTCTGGCAGCAAGATGCCGGAATATGTAGGTATCAAGCCGTTTAGGAAAGGTGGACCGCACAAGGCGGTGATGCAAAGCTTTACGACATAATTAGTCGAAAATAGGAATACCTGAAAATTACGTAACTTCACACAATGATACTTGGAAGAGAAAAGAAAGGTGACGTCAGCATCAAAGAAGTTTGCGTGACTGGACAATTTCGCCCGCATGGCAGATTCGATACAATCGAATGGCCATGCGGTGGTCCCGAATTAAAATGGAGATGCATGCTAACAATATATTTAAATTTCCTTTTTCTCACTATACAAATGACATTAACGTTATCTGGAACAGTTTTTTATTTTACAATTAATGTTTCATAACAGGCCAAAATGTTAACACAGACGCTGAAGTGCCATGTATCGTGGCACAAAACACTTGAATAAGTTATAGTAGAGAGTCACCAAAAGGGATGTTTACAAAACGTTAACAGTATTTTCTTAATTATAAGTAACCCACATTTTCTGTTTTCAGAGAGCAATGATTAACAGTTTAGTAAATCTATTTGAAAATTAACAGAATAATGAGACAGATAAAAACCAGGGACAAACTACAGAGTTTTGCCAAAAATATCGCTGAAAATCGAATTAAAGTTTCAGCATTTAAGTGCCGCCAAAATAACGGCACACAAGTAAACGTTGACTGCAAGAAGGAATATATATTACATATATTTATTATATATATCAAAAATTTTATTTTCGTTTTTAGTTTAACTGGCAACATTAGAATTGTTATATAACAAAAAAATCGTATATGCAATTACTTTACCACATTTAATTCCCTTCAAACCTTCAAACCGAACGCTATGATGATCAAGTGAAAACGAAATGAAGACTGAATGTTCATCTTGCCTCGTAAAATGGTATTATTATATAAAACAAAAGTGACATTAAAAAATGTTTATGGGTTTTATTAGTTAATGCGTTGTTATTTAATTTGATAGACACGTTTAACTGATCCATCATTCAAAAAATAAATCGCTGAAAAATAGGGAATGAAATGGTTTGTGAAATCCGGCATTTTTTCACAAATTCAATGAGTTCAATGAGTGACAGTCTATTTTTAGTTACGGTTACCATATTCTAAGACCCCAAGTGTGGATGCCCCCAGTTCACCATCCAGTTCGTTCTTTTGACTGTAGAATGAAGAAATGATAGAATTACACGTGAACGAGCAGACGTATATTTACGTTTGGATACATTTTAACTCAGTGAATTAAATACGAGGCAGTGCGTTAGTTAATAAATGCCTATACACACAATTGCACATGGGATGAATCCAACCCACATCATGACATGAAGAAAACACACAACTCAAAATAATATAGAAATAATTTTATTGTTACTCTCAACCATTGTTTTACAACCAGCTCTTCTGTGACAAAAACATGGATACTTGTCTAGGAGTTTATCTGTGAACGTGCATTCCCTCTTNAAAACATGGATACTTGTCTAGGAGTTTATCTGTGAACGTGCATTCCCTCTTCGCCATGACAAGAACTCATCTTAAGCAAAAAACAAGAAAAAAATGAACTGTATTCTCCAACAGAGAAAGATAATCGCTAAAACCTAAAAATGCGGACAGAAGAGAACGGCGGTAGTATACGAACAGTATAACATTTACACTCAAAATGCGTAGTTGTCCTCATCAATGCGGACGTACGGTAACCCTACAGTTTGGCGNTCATTCATTATATGTGAGATGTTCTTTTGCAAGTACCACCAAAATAAAACTGTTTTGTATTAATAATACAAAATGCGAAACGATGATAATGTGGATATTCAAACAAATTAAGTTTTAGAATATTCATTGATTGAAACAAACATAAATATTATGGGAGGAGTGGTACACCACTAAGTATTTTACGTATTATACTAATACATACAAAGTTTTCCATTTACATTTTTTTACTTCATAATTCACATATCAATTATTTACAAATGGGCTGCAAAAAATTCCATGACATAACCGTCCAAAATAATTTTTTAGCTTTCATGAATTTGAAGAGCAGCTATGAGATAAACAGCCACGGTGAAACATCACTGGCGTGAAGCTGGTAAGCAAATCAACAGCCACGGTGAAACACCGTTGCCATGAGGCTGGGTTGGATATCCGCAAGGCATGTCGAGCAGCAAGATACCGGAATATGTAGGTATCAAGCCATTTAGGAAAGGTGTACCGCACACAGGCGGTGATGCAAAGCTTTACGACATAATTTGTCGAAAATAGGAATACGTGAAAATTACGTGACTTCACACAATGGTACTTGGAAGAGAAAAGAAAGGTGACGTCAGCATCAAAGAAGTTTGCGCGACTGGACAATTTCGCCCGCATGGCAAATTCGATGCAATCGAATGGCCATACGGTGGTCCCGAATTACATTGGAGATTTATGCTAACGATATATATAAATTTCCTTTTTCTAATTATATAAATTACATTAACTTTATCTGGAACAGTTTTTTATTTTACAATTAATGTTTCATAACAGGCCAAAATTTTAACACAGACGCTGAAGTGCCATGTATCGTGCCACAAAACACTTGAATAAGTTATAGTAGAGAACCACCAAAAGGGATGTTTACAAAACGTTAACAGTATTTTTTTAATTATAAGTAACCCACATTTTATGTTTTCAGAGAGCTATGATTAACAGTTTAGTAAATCTATTTGAAAATTAACAGAATAATGAGACAAATAAAAACCAGGGACAAACTACAGAGTTTTGCCAAAAATATCGCTGAAAATCGAATTAAAGTTTCAGCATTTAAGTGCCGCCAAAATAACGGCACACAAGTCAACGTTGACTGCAAGAGGGAATATATATTACATATATTTATTATATATATTAAAAAAAAAAATTTTCGTTTTTAGTTTAACTGGCAACATTAGAATTGTTATATAACAAAAAAAATCGTATATGCAATTACTTTACCACGTTTAATTCCCTTTAAACCTTCAAACCGAACACTATGATGATCAAGTGAAAACGAAATGAAGACTGAATGTTCATCTTGCCTCGTAAAATGTTATTATATAAAACAAAAGTGACATAAAAAAATGTTTATGGGTTTTATTAGTTAATTCGTTGTTATTTAATTTGATAGACACGTTGTTTAACTGATCCATCATTCAAAAAACAAATCGCTGAAAAATAGGGAATGAAATGGTTTGTGAAATCCGGCATTTTTTCACCAATTCAATGAGTTCAATGAGTGACAGTCTATTTTTAGTTACGGTTACCATATTCTAAAACCCTAAATGTGGACGCCCCCAGTTCACCATCCAGTTCGTTCTTTTGACTGCAGAATGAAGAAATGATAGAATTACACATGAACGAGCAGACATATATTCACGTTTTAATACATTTAACTCAGTGAATTAAATACGAGGCAGTGCGTTAGTTTAAAAATGCCTATACATACAATTGCACATGGAATGAATCCAACCCACATCATGACATGAAGAAAACACACAACTCAAAATAATATAGAAATAATTCTATTGTTACTTTCAACCACTGTTTTAGAACCAGCTCTTCTGTGACGAAAACATGGATACTTGTCTAGGAGTTTATCTGTGAACGTGCATTCCCTCTTCGCCATGACAAGAACTCATCTTAAGCAAAAAACAAGAAAAAAACGAACTGTATTCTCCAACAGAGAAAGATAATCGCTAAAACCTAAAAATGCGGACAGAAGAGAACGGCGGTAGTGTACGGACAGTATAACATTTACACTCAAAATGCGTAGTTGTCCTCATCAATGCGGACGTACGGTAACCCTACAGTTTGGCGTATTTCCATTTTGGTTGCTTCATACATACATTTTGCAGAAAGAAAAGATCCCCATTATCAAGCAAGATTTTAATAATAATTACTCTGGTTGAATATGTAACAAAAACTAATAATGATGTTTACAAAAAAAGTTTAATACCTTATTTTATGCGTATCGATTTCAGCGGCGAAAGTTATCATGTTTATAACTTAAAATAAATATACACCAAATCAATCTTCAAAAATATTATTTTTTACATTGGTATCAATATTTTCTTACATGCAAGCTTAGTATGACTGCCCTACTTGTCAAAGATTTTCTTGTAAAATGTGCTTTCGGTAGCATCCAATATGTAAATCCGCTTAAAATTTAATTAAAAATAGAGTAGCATTAGTTTTATATATATATAAGTAAGTAAATCCTAGCAAAAATGTTTGTCGTGTTACAAAATATATAATTTTCTTCTTTCATATGCAACACAAATCGTACTTTTCTGACAATGTTGGTAATGCGTGTACTACCTTTGAACGGGTTGTGCGTGTACAGTCGAGTGCACTGCTTCGTTGGAAGACACTCCGCTTCTGCAGTAAGAAAATTTGGCAAGAGTGGTGTCTCCAGCCACTGGGAGTTTCAATTAGCGTTACTGTGAAATTCATTACTACTTGCCCTTTCATGATTATTTTATGACTGACGCTTGGTGTCGTTATAGTCTATTCGCGGTTTCTTCGTAAATTTTTAATCAAACCTTTGAAAAATCACCCCATTGTATCGGGTGTTTGGTTGTTCCCGAAATATGCCATGCATCACAACCGTATTACACTTGTGTTAACATAAAGTACCTTGTTTTTAGTAAAATTGAATTTTTACTCATATGTTATTTATAAATTACAGTTTGTTATTTATAATTTATATGAATAAAGACAGATAGAAAATATGTGTGTTGATAATGCCTAGTAAGAAACAGTTCTTATGCAAAATATTGTTACACTGAATGTACACGAACGCGGTGCGTTGTCCAGTTGGTGTAATTTTGAGGCGAAGGAATATCCCGGAAGTAGAACTTGATCAGGGCTTCAGAACAGTTGGAAGTAACCGTAAGCGGAGTATACCGACAGCTGAACCAGTATTTTACCTCACAGCGCCTGTGCGGATCGTGGGATAGGTAAGTATTTTAGCATTCAGTGCAACCAACTTTACTTAACCACGCCAAAATCAACCCACTATTTTAGATTCATTAAAATCGTTTAGCGTATGTAAACGTAGAATTTTTCGGACCAATCATGGGGGTGCGTAAACGGCAAGAAGTGAGCGTTATTCTGGCTGTGCTTGCCTCGCAGCGGCGTGCAGGCCAATTCGTATCAGTCCCATGCACAAATGCACTGCAGTATATCTCGCCTGCGACTATGACACTTCCCACCACCTCACACCTCCCACCAAGGCGAACCAGCTTCG
This sequence comes from Clitarchus hookeri, assembly GCA_002778355.1. Classification (NCBI taxonomy): domain Eukaryota; kingdom Metazoa; phylum Arthropoda; class Insecta; order Phasmatodea; family Phasmatidae; genus Clitarchus; species Clitarchus hookeri. The sequence goes on along the minus strand of NQII01000179.1, from coordinate 653,384 downwards.
ATTCCTGGCGGGATCGATCCCGGATTTTCGCACGTAGGAATAGTGCCGGACGATCCCGCAGGTCGGCGGGTTTTCTCGGGGACCTCCCGTTTACCCCCGCCCTTGCATTCCGACATTTCTTCATACTCACCTCGCTTCACCCTCATCGACTCTCAATACCTCGT
>NQII01000179.1:572513-637182 GCA_002778355.1 Clitarchus hookeri | reverse complement strand
ACAACCCCCCTCAAACCGCTGGCCCCTCCGTGGGGCCCCTGGACGTCTGAGTTCGTGTTGGTATTGTGTGTTTAGCTCGCCTCCGACTAGGGGTGTCCACTACGCCGCGATCGCAGAACAACCGAGCATACAGAAGCGCAATAACTAAGTGTGTCCCAAGAGGCCGGGGTCGCCAAGGTGTTATCTTGGAACCAGGGGTGAGACCAGTGCGAGGGGGCTAAGGGGCCGCTTACCCCTCCCACTGGAGTTTAATTTTTCACTGAATAAAGTCTGATCATTCTTGAGACCACGTGAATATTTACAAGCTTGTACTAATACATTAATTAAATATATTAGCAGAAAATTTTAAAAAGCAATCATGGAACGGGGTTTCTGTCTGACTGGCTCCTGGACGCTGCGAAAGACTACGTATTGGCTGGGCTGCCGACTGGCGCTGATTGGAGAACGACGTTTCGACATGTTGCTGGCCAGTGACGCCACTTTGCTGGCGTGTGCGGCTGAAGTTCGCGGTGCAAACTGCTGTTTCACTTCTGTATTCCCAATTATGCTGTGATAGTATTATAGCAAAACACAACATCTTCAGCCCAATAGTTGTGATAGCAAAACAAGTGTTCTGTCTGCTTAATTACAGTACCGATCCAAAAATGTATAATTTATAGAAATCTGTAAGCCAGTAATTAAAGTAGGTTTGAAAGGATCAACGAAACTTTCTTTGGGGGAAGGGGTGAGATTGCAGTTATTAATTGTGCACAAATATGAAATAAATACTTATTGGCATCTAGCTTTAACTCCAAGACATTACCTTGCAACTACCTTCCTCTTACAACAACCGATACACGTAATTATATGGTTATGTCAGTGTATGCTGTTTGAAAATTCTTTTTTGAATGAAATTCCTATAATTAATTGTTACATATACTCCACGTGCATCAAATTTGGGACATTGCGTCGGCTCGGTTGACCTGTAGGCGAGGATTCAAAATCCTTTGTATAATCAAGTTGATGGTATTAGTTCGATAGATGCTGTCGCAGTGAAAAAGACAATTTTCTTTTGTCTTGGTTGCATGTGATATGTTTACTTCTTTTGTAACATTTGTATATATTTGTGTGTACTCCCGGGAGTGTCAAGTTCTTTTTCTTCAAACGTCTTTCTAATAATTGGAATGTCCGTCCAGAGAGGCGAAATAGGACTTGAGATCCTTTCCTCTAAACGTAGGCTAATTCAGTCACTCATTTGCCGTGCGATGATCCGGAAACATTGGGTGCGTGTAGCGGGCAAAGCACTGCTGTAGTGCTGCAGGTTACTGCTGAGAGCAGGGCTGCAGGTTTTGCTGAATAAACTGATGCTAGCAATGATGCTTTACAAAAAAAAACCTACGGTAGTTATGCAGCGTGGTTTTAATACATTGAAAGCTAATATTTTTTTACCCATTCAGACCCAGTATGCACAATTGTGTACATTACGTGCGTGTAGGTTATTTTTGGTCTGTAGTGCACACTGCGAATCATAATGAATGATCTTACCTGTTGGGTAAATGATTCGAAAACCGTTTTACTGGTATAGGTAATAGTTGGTTCATATAACTGTAGCCGTACATATAGCCTACAGTTCATTGTCTGTGACAACGAAACGAGTGTTGTGTCGACTCAAGTACAGCACGCGTCATAACATTTTGTGTTTGCAACACCTGAAACCGTAAATAAAAGTGGATCTGGCAGGGTTAAGGTATCCAAAAGTGGATCTGGCAGGGTTAAGGTATCCAAAAGTGAATTTCACACAAAGTAATAAAAATAATAATCCCACAAGTTCGTAACAACGTAGAAATTTTGCCATATTTCGTGCGCCATCTTCATCCTGTTGTGTGAATACCTTGTTTCCAATAGCAATGTACGTAATCCCATTAACAGCACAATATTTAGATATTTTGAAACAAGCATTGTAATTCATCTGACGTCTGTCGTCTGCTAGCAGCGGAGATGCTGCAAGTATTTTCCCGCTGCAGTCGCTGCACGATCGCTGCGTTGCAGCCGTGCAGCTGAATGACATGCAGCGTAAATACACTGCTGCAGCGCTTTGCCTGCTAAACGCGCCCTAATCTCCTTTAGTTTTGTCTAACTGGACGTGCCGTACTGATGTGGTTTCTCACTGGTTTGGCCAAAGGTTGGCAAGTTCGTCTGCAGACATAGATTCGCAAATTACGTTTGGCCTTTATAAACCCATTGCCATGTTGAGACGACGCCGTATCTGCTTGAACGCAAATTATGGAAATCCACTGAAACCGGGAAATGAATTCACACACAGGCAAGACACAATTAGTTTGAGACTTGAAAAATGCGCGGACTCGTTTGGAGACAAGAGAGACACCAAAACTCGTAAGTTCGTGTCTTTTTCACAATTGGTTCACTTGAGACATCATACACGACTCTGAGTAGGCAATAAAAAAGCAAACAAAGTAAAACCAAGCACGATCATCCGTGTTATCTTTTGCTAGCGTATACACTCTAAAATCGAAACTGTTAAAACTGCTCCAAAACAGCGAATTTGAATACATATCTGTTGAAACTGCTCCAGTTGAATCAGTTAAATTTTATTGATCATTTTCGTTGCTGGTATTCAATCACTAAGTAGTAATTTATACTGATACCCAGTGAATTGCACTGGCCCGGCAGTAAAACCCCAGTGCATGCCACTGATTTTCCAGGAGATAACATCTCATTAACTGAAGATACAGTAAAATTATTCTACTTATTGAAATCACCTATTCAGAGATATAGAGTGTATGCTGTGGCAGTCTCCACGCTCGTTATAAGTTGCCGCTGGCGCATTGCTTCCAGGCTCGAATTGGTGTGTGATATTCCGCGATATTGCAGAAAATGAGGGATGCTGTTGGATTTCAAGATGCACGCGTTAGTTTGGCTTCTGTGTTCCAGGGCGTGCTACTGTTTTCTTAGCTGCTACGTCGCCCTGGGGTGCGGGAAAGTCGTAGAGATCACTCAAGTTGCCCGCACTTTTAGGCGATACGCAGCGCAGCGAACATATTTTTGTGCAAAAGAATCGGGCAGTTAAACGAAGCGCAAGAAGTCTGAAAATCAATTTCATTTCATTTTTTCTAACCTAAGACTAAGTGTTCTATGTGAGTTCGCGCTAGGGGCGTGAGTTAATTGCATCTCAAGGCTAAGCCTCATACGCCTACAAGGAAAGTAATTCATGCAAGGAGACATGCATCGCGGCAGCGAGGGATTGGGCTGCCTATGGTCACAATTCGGCCATGAAAACCTCCTTAAGTGTAGTTATAGCTAATATACTATACTAAGAAGAGAAAGGAAAAACCGGCATAGTTACCGTAAAAGCCCTTTCGACAGGACAGAATTAAACATTGTTGCGTGCATTAACAGAAAATGCTACAGGAGACAGATGGGTGGGAACCAAGCTCTTAATTAGTGGGTGGAGAAAATTCTAGTATAGGGGGCCGGACATCTTTCTTTCATTTGGCGCTGGCTTAACCAGATAAATGTTTGCACATCATTCTGGTGTGGGGAGTGGCGCAATGGGGCTCCCCCCACCCCCGATCGCCCAGTGGATCCTGAAAATTTACAGAAAAATTGAATTAGTTGTCAGTGAGTGCCAGCAGAGCCAACATAACCCGACTTTTACTAATCCATAATAAGATGGTAATTTGCCTGAAAGTAAAAAAGAGAGCTAGTATTAACCTAAATAACCTATTACTTAAACTAACTCCACGAGGACGATTTTTTTTTTTCGTGCCTTATATTATGACTAAATTACCCCTGGGGTGTCCCCTTAGGACTCCTGATATTATTCTAAGGTTGTATGTCAACACTGGAAAGCAAGCAAGCGGCAAAGAGAACAAGTTCCGAGTTGTCCTCGGAAACTCTCGTCCTGTTTCTGGTGCTCTCGGCTCGCGTGGCATTGACACGCAACAGGCCGGGCTAAGTGCCCTAGACCGAGCAGGTAACTCACTGAAACGTCCGGTTATTTTTTCCATGTTACTACCACTGATTATTTTTCTACAGAGAACGACAAGTAAAGTTGAAAACTCTGAATTCACTTTATAAAACACTACATAAACAGCAAAAATCAACTTAAAAGTGAAAGTAGTAGTTTTAAAGTTATTTTCGCATCAATTCGTGTACCACTGTATGGGGGGAAGCAGTTATACTCTGTTCACAGTAAATTGAGCATTTTGGAAGCCCTGCTTCAGATTTACTTGTATGCCCATTGTGTATTCCTCCACCCTATGTACAATTAACATAGCGATTTACCTGATTACTTTATTCATGGGGCGGTCAAGTCAAACTGTAAAATTATTAGCAAACTTCATATTTTACCAATTTGATCATTCTTATACTGTATTTAAAAATGAATAGAAATCTAACGAAATAATTATAGTATTCACAAATGTTTCACTAAATGGTTTAATACAACTACTTTCCCTTCGGCGTTGCCAAATTTACTGGGCGCATGCCAATCAGTGCACCTGTTAAAATACATGCAGGTAGGAGCAGTGACATTTTTCAAAGATTCATTTCAAAATCGCTCGGTAAACTGCGAACCAGGTATAGCCTAATGTATTGTGGCGGTAGCTTGCCGACACATGAGGCAGACACTTAATCTGTACTTCCCTCAGTTGGATACCTTTTCCAACAAGAATAGAGCCCCCCCCCCCCNCCCCTCGTCGTGTGGCAAAGAAGGAATACTTTAAGTTTGGATTTGTCAAGTAAAAGGGTACAGCTCGTGGTTTTTTGTTTTTTATATTTTCGGGGTTGCTAATATTATGACAAATCTTTTCAATTCCCCAGTTTCATTACTCCAGGACCAGCAATGGTCATCCAAATACAGTACAAAAATGTAAATTACAAAATATCCAAAGTTACATATAAATTTACTTGCAATAAACCCTCGATTATACAGGAAAATCCCAAAAATATTACAAAAAGTTTACATTGAAAACTCTCAGTTATACAGCAAAAGCTTCTACATAACAAACTTTGGAAATTGACTTTACATGACAAACTGACTATAAATAAAATGACAGAAAAAGTAGGGCAAAATACGTGTCTTTGAGAAATAATTTTGGCACCTCCCCCCNTGGCCTCTCCTCCAAAATTTGAGAAACCAAGCTTATATCTGTTCGACGCCCCTGCATTTCTGGAAGGTTTTCCGACGATCACGCAGTTTAGACAGCGCCTCCTGGAGACGTGACAGCAGCACGCGCACCTCCAAGCAGTCCCTCCACACGTGGGAAGGAGGAGGGGAGCGACGTAACGCGCAATATATCGAAGCTGCTTAATAGCACGTGTTTTCTCATAGGTGCACGGTGGTAGATGTGACGGTAAGTCGTGCAATCGACAAAAGAGCTTATGGATGCAGAAAGTGTCGACACCAAATCCCTCCCCAGAATTAAGATGACGGAAGAGCAGCGGAGGACGCCAGAAATCATGATGACGGATGGCGAGGCGTGGTAGGATGGGGGAGTTACATCCCTTGCGGCGCGTTTCCACGCCGTGTTTCGCTTCGTCGAAGTGTCCGGGGCTCCCCCGAGCGACCGGGTTGCGACGCCGCGCTTCGCCGCGCTTCTCGTCGCCGAGGTGTGCTCACACCTTTTGACAAACTTCATCACACTTGAGTGTGTCCTTGGAGGCCGATCCCTATCCAGCCGCCACCACACAACAAGTACACGCTAAATTATGATCATTGGAAAACTACTGATTCGCAGTCAAATCCAACTACTAGAATCAGTGAAGATGGTTCCACTTACAATTGGTGGAAAACCACTGGTTGTTTCAGTCAAACAATTTCACTGATTGAGTAAGTGCTGACTGCCAACTGCATGCAGCGAATAAAATATGGTTTTTATTGGATTTATCCAAAAGATTACGAGAAATAAACATTCCGATAGCCGTCATTTACATTCTACAATTTAAGGTAATTTAAAAAAAAAGAAAAACTCGTGGTGTCTTAAACCTGCATTCACATTATCCTGCTTCCACAAATGGAGCTACCAAGCCAATGTTAACTGAAAGGGGATATATATATATATATATATATATANATTTAAATTCTTTCAAAAATATGTAACTTTAAATGGTATGCTTTTTCTTTAATTTTTAGTACAGTTGGTGATATCAGGATTGTTAATACAAATAGTACGTATGAGTGCACTCTCTTCACACATTTAATGCAGTTCAAACCTTCAAACCGAGCGCTATGATGATTACGTGAAAACGAAATGTAAGACGTAAAAAAGAAATGAAAGACTGAATGTTCATGTTACCTCGTAAAATTGTATTACAGTAAAAAACAAAACGAACATAAAAAAATTATATATATTATGGTTTTCACTAGGTCATGTGTTGTTATTTAATTCGATACACCTTGTTTAACTGATCAATCAGTCTAAATAACAAATCACTGAAAAACAGTATATGAAATTGTTTATGAATCAGTGAAAAATGTAACTATATCAATAAATGAAGGAAAACGGGCCTTTTTTTTTTTTTTCTAATTCATCACTTAAATTGATTGGAGTAACTATTCAATAAGTCAAGTAATTTAAAGAGTGATATTCTCACTGAGTCAGATTTAAGGTGTAAGTACTCAGAAGTAAGATGGCGAGGTGGTTACTCCTATTTGGGCGTACTCATCCGCTGATTGTTTGCGCGAGTTTCTGGAAACTGGCCTAATGTCTTATTTGCTGCCTCATGCTGCGAGAGGTTCCACCTCTGTATAATTACCCACTCTGTGGCGTCATGCTCTTGGAACAAGGAGAACGGACCACTGACAGCTTGAGCCCAACTTCTGGTTTCACTAAGAAAGAGATTCTGATACCAAGTTTGTAACCAAGTTGTTTCCAGCCCGCTGCAATAAGGGCGTCTCGTGGCCTTCAGCCTTTTTGCATAACCATGGGACATCAAATCCAAATAGTATTGACTTTTATTATCAGGTGCGTTACAACAGATTTTGTTTAGGAGATGGGCTGCTGGACAAGTCTTCATGCCCTCAACTTAATTTTTTCCCCTTACAAATTTAATTTTGGCTCCAACATCTCATCGGTATATCGTATATAAATTAAGAAATCTCTACAATCCATAATTGAAGAAGCATGTTTTTCACCTGTAATTCTAGAATTAATGAAATGCATAGAATGTCTTCGAAACCAAACCCTATAGGCATTAGGCTGTTTATAAACTCAAGTACAACTAATACGAGTGAAAAATTTGTCTAGGCAACCATTTCATTTCCGTGTTAGGGTGCCCTTTCTCTCGTTCTGAATTCTGAGGAGGGCGAAGGCACGGGTAATGTAATACCTTCCCCTTGTTTCTAAGTTACCGTTTGTCACACTTAATTATTTTTTACTTTGGCTGTATACGGGACCTCTAAGTGGAAGGGNTCACACTTAATTATTTTTTACTTTGGCTGTATACGGGACCTCTAAGTGGAAGGGGCCGCGGTGGCTGAGCGGTTAGCCTGTTCGCCTCCCACCAAGGCGAACCGGGTTCAATCCCCGGCCGGGTCACTCCTGGATTCTCGCAAGTGGAAATCGTGCCGAACGATGTCGCTGGTCGGCGAGCTTTCTCGGGGATCTCCCATTTCCCCCGCCCTTTCATTCCGGCGCTGTTCCACTCTCACCTCGCTTCACTCTCATCGGTTCTCAAGACCTCGTTGTTAAGAGCCATTAAAATTTCTTCACTTACTCACTCTAGGTGGAAGTGTAGGAAGAGCGACGACCTAGGGTTGGCACCCCTGCACGACGGAAGGAGCTAACATGCCGGCGGTCCAGTCCAGCCCAGCCCCTAGAAGTCTTTTGATTAACACCGACGCAGTGCTCGGACGCCTGGCACAATTGATGAGGGAGGGAAGAGTCGATTCCGCGAGGGGTGTGGCAGTGGAGGGGCGAGTGGAGCACGGATGCCATCTCCGTCGTCGGACAGCGTACCGCCTGCTCCAGGTATGCATATCTGCTTCTTAAGCAGGCCGTAGAGGTGTGAGGGAGGGGTCGGCATTAATCACGTGACTTAGCGCCAGCTGTAATTACGTTCCGGCTGTGTGGAGGGGGGACACATCACGACGCGGCCGAGACTTCCCGTAGGGGTGGGAACATTACGAACCCCGCGCAAATGCCGGGTACGATAATTAAAAATAATCTCCCCCGTAATTATCCCCAGTCCTCCCGAGCCACTGTGACCCTCCTTACTTTTTCGGGGTCGTGTATAGTTGGTTCCCGGTTAGAACTCTTCAAGAGCCAAAAATTTTTCCTAGATTTTGACTATGTTTCGTGGTCTTGTGACACGAAATCGATGATAACACGATAAAAATACTATATCATTTGAAAATAACATTTAACACATTTTTAAAGCGTAAATATGATAATTTTACCTGGAATTATCGATTCCTATAATTTAAAAAAGTAATTTTGATAAAATGTTTAGTTTCAAATAAAGTATCTCTTGAAGTCATAGGAGTGTCATGATGCAAATTCATTAAAATCTGACGCTTGGTTCATTTGTGGCAAGAATTTGACTTGTAACTATTTTGACTAAAAATTTTTATGTCGAAAGTAAAAATTTAATTATGGGTGGATCGCATTACAAATCTACAAGAAATATTCTAAATGACGTTCTAAAAACATAAACAATTTCTTTGGGCTTTGTCATAACGTATTAAATTTGTTCAACTTTTTTTTATTTTTACAGAAAAATAGATACACATTAAAATTACTATAATTCGTTGTTTCATTTTTGAAAAGTTATTTTCCTTCAGTTTTATATTTTTGTCGGGATATTCTTTCATTTCAAAAGGAAGAGGAAGTAATATGCTAAATATAAAGAAAATAATTTTAGACTATTTAGTAATTGGCCAGCTCAGTTATTATTTCCGCTAATCGCGTATTCTCCCTCCAATGCAAATATTAACATTGCCATCCACGCGCCGATCGAGTCACGTTGTGAAATTGCAGTAAACGTAAATGTGTCTCGGTTAAGCCATTAAAAATACCAATATTAGTGACTGCTCAACCTGAGATAAGGAACTTCTACACATAATTTGTTTCCAACATTAGACTTGTGTTTCAGTGAAATTATATAATCGTTTAAAGCAGGATAAATTAAAACTGAATAAGTTATAACAGTCACAAATATATTCTACAAACGAGGTTCTTCAACAATTTAATGTAATATATATATATATATATATATATATATTTACAAAATTAGAGAGTATTTACCCATGTATAAAGATGTTTACCTGCTCCAACATACATATGGAATAATTCTAAAAAAACATAGATGGAGGTAGTTGTTAATCAAAGCATAGGTGTTTTACGGAAGCTTTCTCACATATGTATGAATAAATTATACATCTTCGACCCATTTTAAATCATGGGTGCATCGCTGATGCGAATGATGTGAATTAAAAAATGTTTACGTGAAGCAGAACTATGGCGTCATATTCTACCGCGATGGTGAATACACTACGTATCTTTCGTGAGCCAACCGAGGCACTTATGGAATGTGTCTCACTAGACGCGTATCATTCACAAATAGCATGTCTACTGCAATCTATAACTGTCCAGTAGTGTAGCGCAACGTTTTAAAAAGAGGACGCGTGAAAGTTAAGGTATTTTTTTTAATGAGTCAAACGTGGGTCCAGGGTTCTTCCCCCGATAAAATAACAAAATTTCGTTTAAAAAAGCTTATTGGTTTAAACATATTTTCAAAATGTTATCTAGGTGTTTTCGGCTAGGCTGATTTTAAAGTTTCAATGACGACAGAGACTTGGAAATTCACGTGAAATGGATTGTAATCAGGGGTAAAGTCTGTGTAGGGTACGTGGACAAGAATTTTATCAACGTTTACATACATCCAACTGTTTCGCTCCGTATATGTTCAAACTGCATGCTATCGAACTTGAAAAACGACGATTCAACTGAATGAATATTATTTTTCGTTAGTTCTTTAAATGAAAACTTTAGGTGGAACGTACGCCGTTTGGAGAATGTCATTGGTTGAAACACTGAATAGCACGACAGTTGCGTGCAAGCATCGAAATTCGCAGCATTTTCATTTGTAGGCGAGCTACTGAAACGTACATATTTCTCAGACTCTGACAGCTGGTTCGTACTATACCGTTCTAGAACCATCTCTTTCTTACCCAGAGAAGCACTGCCGTATGAAGAGGAAGGCGGGGGACACTATAGCGAGAATTGAAACCACATTTTTTTTTTTTTAGGTAAGCTGGTAGGTACTTGGATAAGTAACAACAGGGAAATTAATTTAACTAGTTAGTAAAAAAATATCGGTACGTTTAGAGCAAAAACATTTTATCACTATTTCTTTTAAAAGTAGTAATAAATGACGCAACCGACATGACAACAATAATATATATCAAGTAAAATTTTTACATACGCCTCAGTGTTACAGACCCTATTGGCTATTCTTCTGACTGTCGAATAAGTTACCAGACGCTGATTGGCGTAAGGCGTTCTGACATGTAGCTGGCCAATGCCGTCATTTTGCTGGCCTGTGCGGTTGGAGTTCGCGATATATACAGTTATTTCGCCTCTACGCTGTGTCGGAGTCACACGTTGACCCTAAAGAAATAGTTGAAGAGGGGCGTGGTAAGGCGAAAGCATCTAAGAAAATAACATTCCCTTATGATGTTAAAAAATATCACAAAATAAAAATGTTAACAATAAACGCAATGCAATGTGTTTTCGCGAGAAACAATAACAAGAGACATAGTATACAAGTGTGGTCACAAGAACGGAAGGTAAGATGGAAGCGCTACTGAAATACCAATGAAATAAGAACAAATAAGATAAGTACTTTAGCCAAGCCCGGCCTTCAGCTGAGAAGATACGTAAGTGGGCTCCTACAAAACTGATATGTGTTCTGTACGCTAGATGCCCCGGTGAGAAGCCATTTCTAACCTTGAACAGACAGTATCGGTTCGTGCCCGTTAGTTTTTGCAGGTTTGGAATTGACTGAGAACACTCAGGTACATACTACTAATATTATAAATGCGAAAGTCTGTGTGTATGTCTGTTACCACTCAGCTTCATAACGGCTGAATGAATTTTGATAAAATTTGGTATGAAGGTTCTTTAGGTCGTAGAATAGAACATAATATACTTTTTATCCCGGATAATTGTACAGTTCCTGTGGAATAACAACAAAACGTAATTCTGCAACGGCTGGGAATGTGACCGAAATATTTTTTTCCTCTGGTGTCAGAGTTTATCAGGCCTCCCAAGGACCTCTGAATTAATTTAACGACTGCTATCAGTAGATAACAACCGGGACATAATATTTAAGGTACCCTCCGAAGCCCGGAAGCGCTCAGATGTTATGCCACTAAACGGCCACCCATCCAAATATGTGCCGCTGGGAAGTTGCTTAACTTTGGTGATCGATTAAAATCCCTCAGCCAAGCGCAAAAAGTAATACCTAGGTACACTTATTTCTAGAGCTACAACTTAATGAAACTCACGTTTTAATTTTCATACGTCGACTCTGGAAAGCGAAAATGTGGTAACTACGCGATAGTTGCGCAAATACACTCCAAAAACAATACCCTACTTCTTGGCTATCGGGTATAAAATATTGCCTTCCTTTAGGGTTGCCGTAATCAGTTAAAAACCTAGGCCAACATAGTATAATTTTATAATTCTGTTTTCACATAAATGAATTGTATTTTCCCAATTTATTAGTGTATAACTATAAAACTCAATTGTACCCGGGCGAAGCTGGGCCGGTTCGCTAGTGTCAAATAAACTATGGTGCAATTGGAAAACAAACACGAACTCAGAGGTAATCGCTAAGAACCCGAAAATTTCCGAGATTCGTTTGGCCACAAATATTTGTGTAATCGAGTCTCAGCTATAGTTGTCCATTGTCTGTCTGATGCTTCAGTTTGGTCTCGGACCAGGCAGCCCAAGATTCGTTCCTGTTTTTTCTTGCAGGTAACTTATTGGCTAAAATCCGCCTATGATATGGATTACAAACTGCGATCCAATTGTAAGTTAAGTCAAATGTGCATTTATTTGAGGCGTAACTTGTCCTCGGCTGAATTTTCGGGATTTCTGGGGCTCTACTAAACGTAGTACGTCAGCAAATGAATTCACGTGCAGACGTTGCGGCAGCTAGCAATAAGGACGAGCGCCTGCGTGTGTGACGTCAGAGAGTCGCGGTATAATTGCGCGGGGCAGCGGTGCTCTTGCAGCCGGCCGTCGAGGTGCGACACGGGGATCGCCGCTCCCCGGGCATTTAGGCGGGTATGCAACCCGCGCGGCGACCACGCCTCCCGTCTCTCTCTCGCCGAGTGGTCGTCGTGTAATCTAGGTATCCTTGGCATGGGTTATGAAGCTAATTATAACAATTACATGTCAGGTTAGATGTAGACACAACATAATCATGTCTAATTTACCGCGTGTGTGATGGGTTACAAGGCATTGCTATCAAGTAACAACAGCCGCGGACTAATTAGTCTAATTACAACAAGCCTCACCATCCCCCGGACCTCGCCATTCCCGGCGTTCCTAGCGCAACCCCCTGAATAGGGAAGGGGGTAATTAACAATTAGACGGGAATTTTTTTTGACCCCCTTCCCCGACGACCCTCCCCCTGATTGAAAGTCATCAAGGGCCGGCTGTCAACTCGGCGGCGGATACGGCGCGACACGAACCCCCCACACCCCCACCCACCAGAACCGTCAGGCCTGTCCACCAATCAGAGAACGGCGAGGCTGCACGAAGACGAGTCGCGACCTGCACACACCGCGGTCGCGCAAGCAGTAATTAAACTAATAAATAGCGTCGCTGCTACTCGCCCTCTGATTACGGCGTTTCCATCCCCATCCACTTCATCTCCTTTCGCGTCCACGCCCCTCCCCGCAGGATCGCTTCCTTCCGACTGCTAGACCAGGCTCCCGCTGTGCGAATCCTGTCTCTACCCTGTTCAGCGAGCTTGTGATGGACCTATATCAAAATAAGTTATATGGTCTATTCGCGGTTTCCTGCACACTTTTCGAATCAAACCTTTTGAAAAATCACCCCGTGTATGATATGTTTGGTTGTTTCCTAAATATATCATATATCACAAGCGTTTTATACTTCTGTAGACATGAAAGTAGCTTTTTTAGTTAAATTTAATTTTTACTTATACTTTATCTATAAGTTATAATATTTTCATCTGTAATTAATGTATGTATAAATACAGAGAGAAAATAGGCGTATTGGTAATGCCTGGTAATAAATAATTCTCATGCAAATTATTATTACATTGGGTGCGCACGAATGCGGTGCATTGTCCCTCTGGTTTAATTTTATAAGCTTTGTTTGTGCGAGGCGGAGTAATATCCTGGAAGTAGAACTTTAACAGAGCTTCCGAAAAGTTGGAAGTAACCGTGAATGGAGAATACTAACATAGCAATTCAAAGGTTATCTCTAGTTTTAGTGACCAACGTAGACAAAAGAAACACCAGCAGAACCACAAAAATCAACGAGTTCGGAGAACTGTAGGTTAGACCTGACTTGGGTGCTGACTACGAACGCCTCTCGTCATACAGTTGCGGGCGAAGAGTAGCGGTAGAAGGTGCTGGTCAACGAGAGTCTAGCTAGTCTGATCACGAAGCGTCGTACACGCCGGTAACGGTTGCTTCGAAACGCCTGTCTTCTGGTGTGTTACCAGAGCGGCATTCAGTGTCATCGTGTCATATTTAAGTTGGGATCCTTTCCGTGGGATCCGGTGTTCCACTGTCAAATGACAAGAACTTGAGTTGTCGCGTGTCGAGCTGTAATTAACTCGCCGCTGTACAACCACCAACAATCCAACTCGCGCAAAAACGTGAGGCTTTCTCTCCGAAAAAACGTAGCCCCTGACAACATTTCCCACTGTTGATTTTGTCTACTTTGCCGGTAAAAGAAAAAAAAAGCGCAGTGATACAGAAGCTCATTTTGCGTTTCGTTTCCCCAGTCCATTTTTAGACAAGCGGGAAATTTCTTAGTTAGGATAGTCCTCAAAAATGTATTTCCTTTTTCCACTTTTCATTAATGAAGTCCCGATTGGTGTGTAACCCAGCGTATTCTCACCGTGGCGGTAACCGGTGAAGAAATCACAGCGGTTTCACTGTAGTGATTACTGTTCTTTGTGCGATATCTGTTCACATTCACATACTCACTGAAGTGCAATGACGAAACGCTTTCCTCGGCTAGATGCCTCCTATATTCACGGGCATAAATGATCAATATACCAGATACGCGAGTAAAATACACCAAACACCCCACATATTCGTTTACGTGAACATTATGGGGACTGTAAAATGTAGGTATTTGTATGTTATGTGTATTTTAATGCTAGTATAAATGACATACCCCTCATAAAATAACTTAAAACATTATTAATTAAATATAAAATAGAATGAAAATACGTTATGCCGTTGCATTGTTTTACAGCAATTTATTTTCATTATGGCACGTAATGTGTTAAACACAGTAAGATAAAAAGACCTAACTCAGTTACTCCACAGATTTTTAAAATCTTGTATGCGATTTATTAGAATGTTATGAACGTTGTGCTTCTGTTAAAAGTTGGTTATGTCTAGCAGTAATAATGTTCAATTATTTGCACAATTTATTATATACCGGATACTTTTTAAATATCCCTTTCCTTATATTAGCAATCGCCACACTGAAATAAATAGGTATATCCTGGTACAGAAAAACATAAAACCTGGAATTTTTGGATGCATAAAGAAGAGTACTACTTAATTCTTTGATAGCAACTGCATGCCAACAGCGGACAGCTGCTTGTTTGCACCTACAGGTTTTACGAATATTGAGAAATTCCCCTATTTTAAAACTATGACATTAGAAATGGAATAAAATATTATGCATAATACTTTTAAAATGTACTTATATAAACCATATTAATCATAATATAAAATTATTTTACGCAATTCATATTTACAAAAATATTTTTCATGTTATTTCATTTGAGTTTATGTACGGCGTAATATATTACTTTTACAAAATTAAGTAAATTAAAAAAAATTATTTACAAATAAAATATATTTGCGTTAAGAGTTAAGAATGTGGTTTATCAACGTATTATGTGGATACATGTAATCTTTGGTAATTTTTATAATATAATTGTTTTGAGAACGTAGCGATTTTTTCAGTTGAAAAGTATTCTCATCTCAAAACAACTTATAATGTAACAGTCGAATGCGAAAAAAAACTTTACTATGTATTGTTGCAAACTGAATGCCAAAGTAAAAATTATCCTTTAATCTACGTTTCATATGTTAATAGTACGTACACTGGGTTACAAAAAAAAGAGGTTTTTCATATGTATAAAAATGTAATTCTAAAAACGTAGTGCAATGGGATATTTTATAACAGTAGGTACTTTTTGCAGGCGAAGTAAAGAAAATAAAAAGTCAGAGATCTTTATATGATGCTACGTTCTCTCGGAAACAAACCTGCCAAGTTCTGCCTGAACTGGACTCTTGGTCACTGTACTGTACAGCGGTGAGCTTATTAGGAAGACGCGACAGCTCGAGTGTTTTCCGACTGATGGCCCCGGAGAAGGGGAACGCAACATAAATGCGACGAGTAAGGCAACAAAGGGCCATCCGTAATCACGCTGAACGCAGTTGCGTCATCAGCAATCGACGAGAAACTGCTAAATGCGATCGTCATCGCAGTGCACCGCTCTCGGTAATCAGACTTGCTGGCGAGCCACAGCCGCACACGCCAGCAAAATGGCTACACTGGTCGGCAAAATACTGGGAACGCCGTACGCCAATCACCACTTCCTAACCTACTCTGTAGAAAACATTTTCTACAAGTAAAATTATTGGAAACCATTTGCTAATAAAATATGTTGTAAAAAGTACAAGTTTCCTTGTAAAATCTACAAATAAATATTTGTTATATTACAAATTATACTTTTGTATTTCAACTAACATTATTAAAAGTGGAAATAGATTTACATTTTTTTTTCCTAAAAAATTAATGTGATGAATTTATAACAGGGAAATATAAATATAAAATAATCCACGAAAGAATAAAATAGCTGCATCCTTTTGGCACAGGGACTCGATCCCACGCCCCTGCTTTACTCCTTCGCACCTTTAACCACGTGACCAACTTGACTTAAAAAGTGTATGGTTATTTTTACAATGTATACGTTTAGGTACTGACTAAACAACAATGACATACAATTGTCATCATTGCTTTATGACGATTATTTGAATTTTTTAAATGGTTCACGTTGTTTACGCTTATACTAATTTATGTTTCTTTTTGCACGCACCAACTACGGTTTACATCACCCCTAGTTTTTCCACAAACAGCTATATACGGTTTTATGTTGTTGAGTGTCCGTCATTTTATCCGAGCTCGTAGATACGGGTCAGTATAGTACAAACATTTCTTGAGGTCTATTACAAACACGGCTATTGTAATTTTACAAACAAGCAATCTTACAAGAGAAATTTTTGTACTGTCACAAACGTTTATAAACTTACAAAAAATTTCTCGGTACAGTTTACAAAATTTTTTTGCAGTGATTCACTAACCGGCAGTTCAGCCAGTAAGGAACAGTTCGCAGCATGCAGTAGCTAATAAGACACGAGGCTTGTTCTAGAACCTCGCGCAGCCAATCAGAGAATGTGTACGCCCGCGCACATCAAAGGGAACCGCCACGCCGTTTCGTTTTCTGTACTTATATACTCTGTGTTAATGCGATAAGCAGTGTTCGACTCTAGCCCGAAGAAAACATCGAGGAGGACGTTTCGCTGAAAGATAATTTCTCCAGCATAAAGTGGAATGGAGAGATTTGGGCGACTCTTAACATTGGAGTCTTGAGAGTCGATGAGAGTACAGAGAGGTGACTACAGATCAGAGTCGGAATGCAAGGGTGGGGGGAAACGGGAGATCCCCGAGAATACCCTCTGACTAAACGCATCGCTCGGCATAATTCCCATGTAAGAAAATTCGGGAGCGACCCCGCCGGGAATCTAACCCGTTTCGACTTGGTGGGATTCAAGCGCTCTAACCACTGTGCTGTCGCGGTCTCGTTAGAGGTGAAGGTAGTGGGTTCTTAATGACAGGCAGCTATTTATAAGAGACAGGAAAAGTTTGCGAATTCATTTAGTGAACGTGTACACTTCGCCTACATTCATGTGTTCTACGTCTGCGTATCAAAGCGGTTGAATCGATACTTCTTGAAGTAATAAACCAGTATCTAGAGAAATAACAAAAAACGTGCAACCAAGACGAAAAAAATATTTACTTCTCGATGCGGCAGTATCCAGTACACAAATTATGCCCGGCTTGATTATACAGATAACTGTGTAATCTGGTATAAAGGACACTGAAATCGCAAAATCTTCACGGTTCAAGTAACGATCAAAGACTAGAAAAATCCGAAAGTCCTATCTTATTCGTTTAGTGGCTGTTGTCTTCGTGAGAAGTTAATTTATTCAACACAGAATCACGGTGGGTTCCTGTACTTACTTTATTGCTGTTAATATGTTATTTGGCTCAGTTCTCCAAGTCGTATCAGATAAACTGTGGGTAAATTCATTATCACACAGGTGTTTAGAGTCAAAGCAACTTTTTCTGTTGCTGTAGAATGATAGCTACAAACTATTTCGCGAATACCCTTTTAAGTCAAGGAAAATTTATCATTTTAGGCGTTAAGTGAAAAAAATAGGCCTGCTACTGTATTTACAATGCTGTAACTCCTTCTTAGACATCGGAACTAATGAATAGCATCATGCGTCATATTATAGCAATAGCTGTTTGCGAAATAAAGCAATGGTCTCCAAGAAAAATTGGCATCTTTCATTTATAGCGGATTACCTTTGGATGCGAGAGTTACAGCTGCAACCATAAACATTATTTCTATGTAGGAGACTATGTCACCGGTATTGACCACTGTGAATGAAAGGATAGATTAAAAAATGGGTCGCTGTCTTTCGGTCCGATGTTCCGTGCGGGAGGCGTCCGAGAAGTACAGCTGCAAGTAGTAGGTTACGGTAAATTAATCAGAGGAAATTCGAGTGAAATGTTCAGTTCCGGCCCCGCACAATGGGCGGATACAGGAGTGAGTGAACTCGGAGTCACACTACGCTGAAGTAATTATGATAAATGCACAGCGTTATTTGTGTGTCGGTTCCGAAAGAGTATTCGGACGAAGTCAGTATTCTGACCAAATGCTAATTTGTTAAGAGGCTCCGCTCTGCGGTAGAAAAAAAAAATATTTTGAGCAGACCACCAAACTTTTTAACTGTTATTTACCATAATGACGTAGCTGGTGGATACAAATAAAAACGTGAACTCATTTTCTAGGTTGACGATGCGGAACATCTGCATATTAGGGGCCGCGGTGGCGTATTGGCCAGGGCGCTCGCCTCCCACCACGGTGATCCGGGCTCGATCCCCGGCGCGTTCACTCCCGGATTTTCGCATGTGGGAATCATGCTTGACGATGCTGCTTGCCGGCGGGTTTTCTCGGCGTGCTCCCGTTTCCTTTGCCCTTGCATTCCAGTGCCGCTCCATCCTAGGGTCTCATTTAAGTCATGTTCTGGAGTGACGGGCACCTACGGGTCCCAGCTTGAAAGTCCGCAATTGGGAGTGTGTCGCCTCGCCCTGGGTTCATACCCAGACATTAATTAATTTATTTAGCTGCATTTTAGACAACAGACGATGTAACACCTTCAAACCTCTCTTCGTTTCTTTCACGTCTGTCATTGGTAAACTGTTATAATATGACACACCATTTGAACCACCGACAAACCCTTATCACTCGAATGCCTGAATTCCATATGGTCACATCAAACTACTGTAATGTATAGCAATACATTACAAACAGTTGCTGCTTCAAGAACTTTATTTTAAACAACATTATTTTCAGTAGTTGTATAATTGATTTTCTCTTGTTTCAATTATTTACATATAAACCTCTGCTAGTAAAGAACGTATGAATTTCTATTCTTAAGAGGAGGAAAATAAAGTTGACCATTACAATTATATGAAATTTTCTTAACAAACATCTGAAGACGGTATAAGCAAGATAGGCCTACATTGTATTGTTATAAATGTTTTATTTTCAATAATTAAATAAAATTTTTAATCAGAAAAATAACCATACTTTAAATGTATTTGATTTTATACACCATATACGTCTGTTTACCTAGCAGCGGTTAAAAACGCAATCAGAAAGTCAATGCTTAGTAATGTTTTAACGTAATAAGTTTGAGCACAACATTTGACTTCTTTACGCTTAAATGTTCAAGTACTATACTAACGATCCGTTTCGTTTCTAGGTAATGTTAACGATAGCACAAAGTTGTTAGAGTGACTGACACAAAACTTAAGAACATATCTGTTACACTGGATAGCTAAATGGTGTATACAATATTTTATGGCGTTTGTGGTCAAATAGGCCTACATGTAAAGGAATTTTACAGATTTTCGGCATATTTGCAAGCATGAAGAACGTACTGGGAATATCGCAGTCCGAGCTCGTCGTTTCTTTCGACCTACGTGTCAAGGACGCTAAGGCGTTAACTGCGTATCACGAGGTTGTGAGTTCGGAGTTCTGATTGCGGCCAATCAACGGATGTTTCTGTGTGTCTGTCACTTTCATATGTAAGTTCATGTAGGTCTGGTATGAATACACTTAGGCTACGGGCCAAAAAAATTTGTTCATGTATTATAAATAATGTTTTAATTTATTTTTGAACGAATTACAATTGCGCACTTTTTTAACCACGCCGTTTATTTAAAAAATCTCCCGCAATCAACAGTTGTATGAGTCAGTGAATGTAACGCTTCGAGTAGCTTTATAGGCTACCACATTTCACTTTGAAGACGTCACGACCGGTAGCGAATCGACGGCCTGAGGCGAAAATCACCAGGCGTTACTCCGAGGTCTAGAACAAACATGCCGTTATTTTAAAATGAGGCTGTCAAAAATACTCTCTATTTTGTTACCGGCGGGAAAAAAAAATTACGACGCTTCAAATTGTATTTCAGAGCAGTTACAAATTATTTAGCTTTGGGGATGGAAAATGAGATAAAAATTTTCCATCATTTTGCAATTATTTTTTTAGGCACGACAACAGCAGAGTGTAAAAAAGGGCCGCGATGCTGGAAACAAATACGAGTAACAGCTTATTTGAACACCTGCCAATGGCAGATTTTAATCGGAGTGCTACATGGATTTGAAAAAAATATTTCTGCTCTGCGACATTTGGTTCGGCTGTGGACGGTAAAAATGATGATGGATATTCCACGCAAAGAAGGGTCGGGGGATGGGGGGGGAGGAGGGGCGAAAATCCTCGCCGTGGCCGTCAATGACACTAAAACTTCCCCGCGATCTGATATTCTTTCTCATTACTTGACGTATTTCAGTTTTTTTTACAACTGTCTACAAGAAACTCACACAGCAATGTCTGAATTCAGAAAGCGTCACTTGCATTTATTTGGTTAGAAAATATTTATTCAAGATACATGCCAATACTATATTTGTTTACGTGTTACTATGTGTTATAGCAATACATTTTAACTGATACTGTGCACAGTCAGAAATCAGAACTTATACAATCGCAGCTTTTCTGGGGAAGATACAATTAGTTTCGGTGGACACATAAATATTTTACTATCTGGCTGCCGCTTGTACAGGGACCCAACAGAAACCTCATAGTTTGTTCCGATCGTGTAATGTATTATTACTTATTTATAAGTAGTTCTCAGATCAGAACTGCTTCCATTGCGACATATGACGGTTCAAATGTATCCGTTCAGTTACCGTGACCACAGTGCACTTTATGGATATTTATGGTTGGTGCTGTGCAAAGCGAGGAGCATAGCCCAGAGTTTTCAGTCTTCTATTTAGGTAACCTGCATGTTCTTTGAACTGCAATAAGTAATATAAATCAAGACGCAGCATGTTTCTCGTCGGCTGCAAGAAGCACTCTCGGAACACTGACCAGTAACATGCCGGAACGTTGTTCGCCTGTCTGCTCCTCACTCGCCACGTGGCAGCCCATCCAA
This sequence comes from Clitarchus hookeri, assembly GCA_002778355.1. Classification (NCBI taxonomy): domain Eukaryota; kingdom Metazoa; phylum Arthropoda; class Insecta; order Phasmatodea; family Phasmatidae; genus Clitarchus; species Clitarchus hookeri. The sequence continues at coordinate 616,096 of NQII01000179.1, read as the reverse complement.
TAGGGAACATTTCGCAGTACGCGGTAGTCAGTAAGGCACAAGATCCGTTACCAGGGCCTCGCGCAACCACATCAGCGGAACCGCCAAACCATCTCATTTCTGAGTACTCGCCTATTATATGCCTCTGATTCAATAAGAAGGATGGAATCCCTAACTACCTTGTATGAAGTAAAACTTTCTATTTACTGAAGCAGCCGCCAATAAACATACAGTTAAGGCGCAAATTTGCGTGCGACTGTCGAATATAACATACAGGCCAATAAACTCGTAAAAATTCCCAATTCTACAGTTTGAAGTAAAACTTATAAGATCTGGAGCACCTTCTAACGTCTTCAGCTGGGGAGAGGAATCAGTTACTGGATGGACTGAATATTCGAGTGAGCATGTTATACGGGTCCGTAGCCCACAAGAGACCAGGCGGTGCTCCAGGTACGCGATAAGCTCGCCCTTATAGTCACCTCGCCTCGTCTCCGGCAATACGAATCACGCGGGTAGGCAGGTGCGTCCCTTAACTCGCCCCGCCCTCTCCTCGGAACACAGCACCCAGCAGAATTATCCGTTTGCCAATTTCCGCACTTAACCATGTGCCCCCCCCCCCAATGTTTTAATTAATTTTTGGCCTACTAATTTAATCAGCGAGGAGGGGACACACACGGGTAAGCTCGTATGCAAGTGATTTTTTTTAATCCGCACTCTGAACAACCGCGCACGCATGCGCGCCAAATGCCGAATCCCCTCTCAAACCCAACGGCCGTCCGTGAAACGAGGGACAGGCGTCGCCTTCACAGAATTTGCGCCGATGAATCAGCTGTCTGTGCGCGGGTGAGGAGAGGAGGGGAATCACTCGCCATGAAATAGCTGCATGCTGAAATACGGAATATTTAATTAATCGCGTGGTTACGAATTTCCCCCCCCCCNGACGCCAATTTCACCCCCTCCCTAAAACCACAGCATTGCTGCGTTTATAATTCCGCTCATTTGGATACTTTTATGAAAGGATCTTCGGCGCTGATGATACCAATTACTATCGCGCGATGCAGATAATTGCGAGGGCCAAGCTCTTGCTGTCGGGCGTTCGCTAGCTCTAACTGGCGATGTGGCCACCTGGCCTACTGATACGAGCTCAGTACGTTGCTCAATACGAGCACCCAAAACAAACGCATCATTAAGCTCGTCTTCTTTGCTTTTTTCCTCATTGCTGACTATTCGTGTTTCCCGCAAATTAGGCACTTGTATTTTAAAAAACTGCATAGACCTTTTCTCTTATCTGAATCAAAATCGAATCTTCGTGTTGTACAATTCCTTCCATGTGCTGCTAGAGCTGTGAGTTGTTTGAGCAGGTGGGAAATGTTCACAAATCGGCGACCAGACAGTTTTTCATGTGGCTCCTCTTGTTGGTATTCTGACACAAGATCAGGGAGACAATCTTCCTCCTACTCATTTTCCAATAGGGGCAGAGGTTCGGCGCCAGTAATATCAAAACTGCAACAGAAAAACGATAAAACCATGTCTACATTATATAAAGACCTTATTAAAGTTTATAAAGTTTTAAACNAAAACTGCAACAGAAAAACGATAAAACCATGTCTACATTATATAAAGACCTTATTAAAGTTTATAAAGTTTTAAACGCTTACACTTTGAACTTAATCAGAGCAGGGGCAGGACACGAAAATCTGGAGCCCCAACAATAATCGAACTCCTGGCTACCAAGTTTGCCAACGCGCGTAATTTCCCTCGGATACTGGACAGAGATAAATAATTGTATTTCTAACTGATCACATTCACAAATGCATTTTAGCATCACATATTAAAATTATACTGCACTTTTTTTTTCTTTACACTGTTTCAGCTCNAAAACTGCAACAGAAAAACGATAAAACCATGTCTACATTATATAAAGACCTTATTAAAGTTTATAAAGTTTTAAACACTTACACTTTGAACTTAATCAGAGCAGGGGCAGGACACGAAAATCTGGAGCCCCAACAATAATCGAACTCCTGGCTACCAAGTTTGCCAACGCGCGTAATTTCCCTCGGATACTGGACAGAGATAAATAATTGTATTTCTAACTGATTACATTCACAAATGCATTTTAGCATCACATATTAAAATTATACTGCACTTTTTTTTTCTTTACACTGTTTCAGCTCACCATGTAACTCATTTGCTACCTTTACCCGTAAAAACAGCGAAAATTGAAATGGGCAAAGGAAATTCAACCTTAATCTTTTGGTGTTATGCCATAGCTCAAAGATGTGCCTCCAAAACTTTTTTTCATCTCTAAAAATTAGTTTCAAATTATATTGTATTTATTTCCCTTAAATTAATATCATTATCTATTCTGAACACCCCAGTCTGAAATAATATTTGCCAAAAGCAAGAACTGTTTAAAACCAACTTGATACATGGAAAACCTTGACTTTATCAATAGTACGCCGTTACACCCTAACAAAACTTTTGCAAAATCGCTTATAGCTTTGCAGTAAAACTAAACAATTGTTTTCTTATAGATCCATAAATAGTATTACTACAAATTATTTTCGAATTTCATTAATCCATTTTCAAACCAACACGCTTCTTGGCTTATAATTTCCCACTACAGTATTCCTGACAGAGTGAGCAGATAAAACATACAGAGAAAGCAATACGGCAAATCACTAATTTTCTTGTTTAGTATTTTCCTACTTTTCCTAACACTTTTTTACTTAAAAACAATTGTTCGTAAGATTTTAGAATTGCTATTAAAAAAACTCTTCTTAGTGTTATGCAAAAGTAATCTAAAAAAAAATTGTATCAAGTGGAATAAGAAGTGATCAGATTTTAGTATTGCATTTCAAAATCACCTTAGTTGAACTCTCATATTTTATATTCCTGCACTTACTGTGTGTATGTATATAAAAAAAAATATATATATAGCGTATACATATACACACTTCGTGTTACAGATGTGAATGCAATAGCATGACATTATTTACTGTTAAAATGTTTTAGAAAGTATAAGAATTTAATAGTAACTAATTACGCACGTCTACATCAATTTATTCAACTACTGAATCTTGCAATTCAGTGGCATTGTGACAAAAACAGATTATATTTACTCTGTACAGCAATCGGAGAGTGAGGCGTGTTATAGCATTCATACAACTAATTCATCGAAATGTAATTTTCATTACAAACACAGTACAACGTTATGATACAGAGAGGCAAAGGAACCAGAAGAATCGACGAACTCGGTGTAAAAGGACATTCATGTACACGCATAAGTACGCTCTCGTGTATACGGTGTAACACGTTAGGACGCAAAAATAAAAACTGAGTGATCGAGAATGGAATTTAAAAATGATGCCTAGTGGCAGAGAACAAACTACTTTGCAATTATGAATAGAAAAACTCCTAGGCTTAAACTGCAATGTCGTGGTTAACACCAATGTCATGGTTAATAAGTATAATTGCATTTTCAACAATATGTGCAAGGCAAGAAATGGTTCACAAAAGCAATTCATACCGTCGCGAGGTAGAGGTAGTAGTGGGACTCCGTACTTTTATTACGTCTTAGTATTTTAGTTTTTCTGTATTGCTTCCTAATGAAAATATTATATAATTTAAACTCTTCTCTTGTAATTTAGCGGCCGCAGTGGTCGAGTGGCTAGAGCGCTCACCTTTCAACGATGCGATCCGGGTTCGATTCCTGGCGGGGCACTCCCGGATTTCCGCATGTGAGAATCGCGGCGATGCCGCTCTTCGGTGGCTTTTCTCGGGGATCACCCGTTTCTCCCACTCCTGCATTCGGGTGCTGCTCGATATCCACTTAATTTCACCCTCATCAGCTTTGAAGGCCCAAACATCTCAACTGAACCCTTGTAATTTACGTACTCCATCAGAATACTTACTGTGTTGATGGATTTGTTGTGGTCACGTACGTCACATTATGTAGGCCAGATGGTCACTGTTCTGGTGACAATGAATCGTTATGTTGATTGGTGACGTTCGTCCCAGAAGATCCTTCTTCGCAGGTTTTCCTGCAATACATCTATGGGAATGTTTTGAAATTCGTTCATTGTTCTGCAACTTATTTAATATGTACATTATTCACCTTAGACGTACATAATTTATGATACGTAAGGTAAATAAATCAAATAATAACTTACTCCCTGCGAAAGTAGTCATTTTGTTAACTTTGTTATTTTATTTTCTTTGCAAGTGCACGCTTACGTTTCGACTTCTTATTTCTTTTTCCAGCCTTACTCAGTGGCGGCTTTTTCGGCACAATTATTTACCATATAAAAACTCAGGTCTTCAGACGCAATGTAACTGATACACTTTTCTTTACGAAACACCGGGAAAATTAAAAAGTATTTACGGCGCGCTTCGAGTTACTCCAAATGCTTTGCTCCTTTACTCGTCCAACTACATACTACCGTCTCCCTTTCAATGGAGTGTAGGACGAAGACAGACAGAAAGGAAGAACTACTTCACTCCATAAGCCCTAGAGGGGGAGGAGAAGGGCGGTTGTTTGTCTCGAAGGAAGAGGGAGGGGGGAAAGATCGGAGGGTAGCAAGCGAAGTGTGCGAGCGAGAGGATTCGGTAAACAGNCACATTCACAAATGCATTTTAGCATCACATATTAAAATTATACTGCACTTTTTTTTTCTTTACACTGTTTCAGCTCACCATGTAACTCATTTGCTACCTTTACCCGTAAAAACAGCGAAAATTGAAATGGGCAAAGGAAATTCAACCTTAATCTTTTGGTGTTATGCCATAGCTCAAAGATGTGCCTCCAAAACTTTTTTTCATCTCTAAAAATTAGTTTCAAATTATATTGTATTTATTTCCCTTAAATTAATATCATTATCTATTCTGAACACCCCAGTCTGAAATAATATTTGCCAAAAGCAAGAACTGTTTAAAACCATCTTGATACATGGAAAACCTTGACTTTATCAATAGTACGCCGTTACACCCTAACAAAACTTTTGCAAAATCGCTTANTCTTGATACATGGAAAACCTTGACTTTATCAATAGTACGCCGTTACACCCTAACAAAACTTTTGCAAAATCGCTTACAGCTTTGCAGTAAAAACTAAACCATTGTTTTCTTATAGATCCATAAATAGTATTACTACAAATTATTTTCGCATTTCATTAATCCATTTTCAAACCAACACGCTTCTTGGCTTATAATTTCCCACTACAGTATTCCTGACAGAGTGANAATTTCATTAATCCATTTTCAAACCAACACGCTTCTTGGCTTATAATTTCCCACTACAGTATTCCTGACAGAGTGAGCAGATAAAACATACAGAGAAAGCAATACGGCAAATCACTAATTTTCTTGTTTAGTATTTTCCTACTTTTCCTAACACTTTTTTACTTAAAAACAATTGTTCGTAAGATTTTAGAATTGCTATTAAAAAAACTCTTCTTAGTGTTATGCAAAAGTAATCTAAAAAAAAATTGTATCAAGTGGAATAAGAAGTGATCAGATTTTAGTATTGCATTTCAAAATCACCTTAGTTGAACTCTCATATTTTATATTCCTGCACTTACTGTGTGTATGTATANTTTAGTATTGCATTTCAAAATCACCTTAGTTGAACTCTCATATTTTATATTCCTGCACTTACTGTGTGTATGTATAAAAAAATATATATATATATATATAGCGTATACATATACACACTTCGTGTTACAGATGTGAATGCAATAGCATGACATTATTTACTGTTAAAATGTTTTAGAAAGTATAAGAATTTAAAAGTAACTAATTACGCACGTCTACATCAATTTATTCAACTACTGAATCTTGNCTACATCAATTTATTCAACTACTGAATCTTGCAATTCAGTGGCATTGTGACAAAAACAGATTATATTTACTCTGTACAGCAATCGGAGAGTGAGGCGTGTTATAGCATTCATACAACTAATTCATCGAAATGTAATTTTCATTACAAACACAGTACAACGTTATGATACAGAGAGGCAAAGGAACCAGAAGAATCGACGAACTCGGTGTAAAAGGACATCCATGTACACGCATAAGTACGCTCTCGTGTATACGGTGTAACACGTTAGGACGCAAAAAAAAACTGAGTGATCGAGAATGGAATTTAAAAATGATGCCTAGTGGCAGAGAACAAACTACTTTGCAATTATGAATAGAAAAACTCCTAGGCTTAAACTACAATGTCGTGGTTAACACCAATGTCATGGTTAATAAGTATAATTGCATTTTCAACAATATGTGCAAGGCAAGAAANGCAATGTCGTGGTTAACACCAATGTCATGGTTAATAAGTATAATTGCATTTTCAACAATATGTGCAAGGCAAGAAATGGTTCACAAAAGCAATTCATACCGTCGCGAGGTAGAGGTAGTAGTGGGACTCCGTACTTTTATTACGTCTTAGTATTTTAGTTTTTCTGTATTGCTTCCTAATGAAAATATTATATAATTTAAACTCTTCTCTTGTAATTTAGCGGCCGCAGTGGTCGAGTGGCTAGAGCGCTCACCTTTCAACGATGCGATCCGGGTTCGATTCCTGGCGGGGCACTCCCGGATTTCCGCATGTGAGAATCGNAGCGCTCACCTTTCAACGATGCGATCCGGGTTCGATTCCTGGCGGGGCACTCCCGGATTTCCGCATGTGAGAATCGTGGCGATGCCGCTCTTCGGTGGCTTTTCTCGGGGATCACCCGTTTCTCCCGCTCCTGCATTCGGGTGCTGCTCGATATCCACTTCATTTCACTCTCATCAGCTTTGAAGGCCCAAACATCTCAACTGAACTCTTGTAATTTACGTACTCCATCAGAATACTTACTGTGTTGATGGATTTGTTGTGGTCACGTACGTCACATTATGTAGGCCAGATGGTCACTGTTCTGGTGACAATGAATCGTTATGTTGATTGGTGACGTTCGTCCCAGAAGATCCTTCTTCGCAGGTTTTCCTGCAATACATCTATGGGAATGTTTTGAAATTCGTTCATTGTTCTGCAACTTATTTAATATGTACATTATTCACCTTAGACGTACATAATTTATGATACGTAAGGTAAATTAATCAAATAATAACTTACCCACTGCGAAAGTAGTCATTTTGTTAACTTTGTTATTTTATTTTCTTTGCAAGTGCACGCTTACGTTTCGACTTCTTATTTCTTTTTCCAGCCTTACTCAGTGGCGGCTTTTTCGGCACAATTATTTACCATATAAAAACTCAGGTCTTCAGACGCAATGTAACTGATACACTTTTCTTTACGAAAAACCGGGAAAATTAAAAATTATTTACGGCGCGCTTCGAGTTACTCCAAATGCTTTGCTCATTTACTCGTCCAACTACATACTACCGTCTCCCTTTCAACGGAGTGTAGGACGAAGACAGTTAGACAGAAAGGAAGAACTACTTCACTCCATAAGCCTTAGAGGGGGAGGAGAAGGGCGGTTGTTTGACTCGAAGGAAGAGGGAGGGGGGAAAGATCGGAGGGTAGCAAGCGAAGTGTGCGAGCGAGAGGATTCGGTAAACAGNTCTCGAAGGAAGAGGGAGGGGGGAAAGATCGGAGGGTAGCAAGCGAAGTGTGCGAGCGAGAGGATTCGGTAAACAGTCGCAAGGTGTCGCCGCTATCCGGTGCTTCAGCTCTTCGCGCTAGTTCAGTTTACACGCTACTCTCTATCTTCACGTGAATCTCGTGAATTTTGGGACCGATTGTAACGAATCAAAAAGTATATGAATATTTTTTAAGTACAGACTTGAGATTGAGACAAAATCCAACTATAACTGATAGTTAAATATTATGTCTACTTACTCCTAAAGTCTGTTTTTTCACATAATGACTTATTTATGAAAAATTAAATCGCGACAACATAAAACTAGCTATGCTAACATGTTCAAAATTTGTTTTAATCCAATATAACATGTCTCAACGTGTGTCTTGTAAAGTCATACACCAAAGAACCGTGTATTTTATCAGATTTGATAGAATAATAAGAAATACATCAAATTAACTATAATTTCATTACAAAAAAAAATTTCATTACATTTTATATGGAATTGTCAAAAATATTATATATTTACTGTCTCATTAAAACAAATCAAAGTAAATTAAGTTAAGTTTTTCTGACAATTTTGTTGGCTCACCATTTCCCTTAAACTCTCCAAGATCTGCGCAAAATCGAAGGTAGAGAGGCCCAGATATTTCGCCAAATTCATCTGGCAGCAGACTATAGAGTTCACATTCCTTTGTACGATTATGTCTTTTGTAGAAACCTCATCATTTCGGATTATGATAATGTAACCATCTAGGCCTTGCTAAAGTAGACTTAAAGTGGTTGAGAGATCTTGAGAGCGTATGAGGGTGAAATGAGTTGAAAATGTAACAGCGCCGGATTGCATGGGCAAGGGAAACGGGAGATCCCCGAGAAAACTCGCCGACCAGCGGCATCGTCCGGCACGATTCTCACTTACGAAAATCCAGGAGTGGCCCTGCCGGGGATTGAACCCGGTTCGCCTTGGTGGGAGGTGAACAGCCTAACCGCTCAGCCACCGCGGCCCCAAAGTAGACTTAAAGATCGCGACCATCATTTGATTTNTGGGAGGTGAACAGCCTAACCGCTCAGCCACCGCGGCCCCAAAGTAGACTTAAAGATCGCGACCATCATTTGATTTCTTTTCTCCAAAATTCTAGCTTCTTAACGTGGCTGTCTACCTAGGCCAGCAAACGACGTGCAGAGCTTTAGCAGATAATATTTTATTAACACTTTGAGGTGTGCCCTCGACTACAGCTCGAGCAACGCTACTTTCAAAACTTATTTTTCGCTGAAAACAAAACTTTTTAGTGTTTAACAATAACTTCGAAAATATTATAGCACAACAAAAAATTTTCCTGGATGACACGTAATTTTTTTGTTCGAACCACGGAGGCTGCGGTGGTGTCAGACTGCTGACCTCCCACCAAGGCGAACTGCATTCGATTGCCGGTGGGGTTGCCTGGGTTTTCGGGGCACTCATTTTCCTCCACCCTTGAATTCAGTCGCTGCTACNTGGGAGGTGAACAGCCTAACCGCTCAGCCACCGCGGCCCCAAAGTAGACTTAAAGATCGCGACCATCATTTGATTTATTTTCTCCAAAATTCTAGCTTCTTAACGTGGCCGTCTACCTAGGCCAGCAAATGACGTGCAGAGCTTTAGCAGATAATATTTTATTAACACTTTGAGGTGTGCCCTCGACTACAGCTCGAGCAACGCTACTTTCAAAACTTATTTGTCGCTGAAAACAAAACTTGTTAGTGTTTAACAATAACTTCGAAAATATTATAGCACAACAAAAAATTTTCCTGGATGACACGTAATTTTTTTGTTCGAACCACGGAGGCTGCGGTGGTGTCAGACTGCTGACCTCCCACCAAGGCGAACTGCATTCGATTGCCGGTGGGGTTGCCTGGGTTTTCGGGGCACTCATTTTCCTCCACCCTTGAATTCAGTCGCTGCTACATCGTCATTTCATTCACCTTCATCGGCGCTCAAGACCTCGCTGACAAGCGCCAACAAAACCTCTGAACTCATTTGTTGGAGCCACAAAAGAACCCGATTGATTAGAAAACATTTTATACATTAAAATACATTTGATTGGGGCAAAATAAACTCTGCATTCCAGTGGCTGACGACCAGCCAATAATGAATGTCGTAGATTACAGGTAGACGGGCGCCCTAAGAAATGTTACGCGTGTGTATAAAGCTTTCAGTTTCAAATTTTTTTAAGAGTATTTTTATTTAGAAGGCGAAAATGGCTAACATTAATGTTTTCGCGATCAGTATTTTTAGTATGAACATTTTGGTACAGAGTGTTTCGTATGTGTATAGGGACGTGCACCAAACACTTATCTCTATTGTGACTTGGTTGCATGTCATAGTCGGCTGTGAACTGTCATAGAGGCGTACTGCTAATTGAAAGGCTGCATGCCAATCCAATACCTTGCGCGTAGAGGCAGGCGCGTGCTTCGATCGCCCGACATTTTTTTTTCTAACCCTACAACTAAGAGAAAAGTGGGAGGTTCAAGGTAAAAGTGGGACCTAAATAAGTCTTAGTAGTTAAAAATTGCCGGTTCAACGCCAACGGAGCTGGAGCCGGGACACATGACACCGAATCACCCCAGGTGACGCGTAAACCTCCTGCTCTTGCATTCCACTTCGACGGCAACCATTTGGTTTTCAAAAATTTTCAAAAAAAAATTTCTGAATTTTTTTCAAAAGTTTTTCAAAGATTTTTTTCGAAATTTCCATGGCGACCATTTTGTTGCGCAACATAACCTCAGGCTGTGTCCCCAATACTACTCCATGACTTCAGAACATAGCCTCAGGCATGTCCCTACGACTCCACGACCTCATAACATAGCCCCGGGCGTGTCCCTAAGATGGCTCCCCAACCACATTACATCGCTCGATGCTATGCGTTCACATCGCCGGAGACTAAACGCCTTGCATTCCATTTCGATGGAGGGCCGTGTTGATGCACTTGATAGACGACATGCAAAACTTCATGCTCTTGCATGAAGTCGTTGGGAGACAGCCTGATGCTATGTTGCTCAACAAAATGGCCACTTTTTTTTAACTTTTAAAAAAAGTTAGAAAAAAAACTTTTAAAAAATTTCTAAAGAAAATTAGAAAAAAATTGAAAAAATTTTCAAAGTTTTTTGGTAAATTTTGAAAACGAAATGGCCGCCGTCGAAGTGGAATGCAAGGGCAGGAGGTTTACTCGTCCCCTGGAGCTATTTGGTGTCATATGTCCTGACTCCAGCTCCGTTGGCGCTGAACCGGCTATTTCTAACTACTAATCTTTTGTAAGTTCAATACGCTTAGACACAGAATAATTTAAAATACAGAGCTGAAATAGCCGCGTATTCTGTGAACTCCAGCCGCACACGTCACCAAAATGGCGGCACTGTCCAACAAAAAGTTGGAACGTCGTTCCCAATCAGCGCCTGGTAATTTACTCGCCAGCCTTAAGTCCAGCCAATAGGGAACATTAGGCAGCACTCAGTAGCCAACGAGTCACAAGGCCCTTTCCCAGAACCTCGTGCAATCATATAATAGGTCCGCCCACATCAATGGAACCGCCACGCAATTTCTCCTTTGTATATTTCTCTGCTCTGTGGCCTAGACACGCAGGATGCATGCATGCATGCATTCTAACTATAGAATACGTGCATCGTGACTTTTCTGGGCTTGAGCCAACGTGACCACGTTTGAGGCCATGGTTGCCTCCCGTGCTTATTGGCTAACCGGTACTAAGAAGGTAGGGAAAAACTGGCAGAGATGCTATGAAAACCCCTCTACAGGAAATAATTGCTAGGAACACCCGAATTTCGTGAAAAGGTTTCATGACCAGTTGTATTTCAAAACCCTTTATCTCAGATCCACTTTCATGATGGGATGATTTCCGTGTTATACGCGTCTTGTTTGTCCGCGATCCACAAACCTACATACTATCGAAGTTACCCAATTATGATTGGCCAGTCAAGTAAGATAATGTCTTCTCAGAAAGACACGCTGCCAATAAGCATAAGAAAACTGCCGATATGCCCGTAGGGTATTGAAATCCAATATGTGCGGAAATCTTTTCGTGAAATACTGGTGTCCCTAATAATTGCATTGCATGCAATTTATGANTTGAAATCCAATATGTGCGGAAATCTTTTCGTGAAATACTGGTGTCCCTAATAATTGCATTGCATGCAATTTATGATGTATAAGAAAATATTTCCACTCGAACAAGGGGTGTGAAAGAATAATCTTTATTAAAAGGTGTTTGAAAATCTAGAAGAGGAAGATCGGTGTGGTGGAAGAGGAATGAGCTTTCCGTTATTTGTTCACTCTGGATGTCTCGATCGCCCTTAGCACTAACACGNCGGTGTGGTGGAAGAGGAATGAGCTTTCCGTTATTTGTTCACTCTGGATGTCTCGATCGCCCTTAGCACTAACACGCTTTTGAACAAGCAAAATACCCTCAGCCAGGCACGTGGCCAGGTGGGACAAGAGACGAGTTTGGACCGTGAAGCATTCAATAAATAAATTACTTGTGTGGGCTGTTCGCGGTAAAGTGAGCACTTTTGAAATCAACCTCTGAAACAAATCTTTCCCCGTAACTTTACAATGCTCTTTGTCATGCCGGCTCCCAGTTAAAATGGCAACTAAGTAATAAAATTTTGTTAAAGACTCGGCCGGAACTCGGCGTTGTATTGCGAGCGTAATGTTTAACTTTGCGTCCAGTGAGGCTAGTGTTTCTTATTTTATTCACATCATATAAGATATTCGTGTTTTCTGCACACGTTTTGAAACAAACCTTTGAAAATTCACTCCATGTGTGTCGTGTTTGCTTGTTTCCTAAATATGCCATATATCACAAGTGTTTTATACATGTGTTAACATAAAAAAAAACATAAAAGTACCTTATTTTCTGTTAAATTAAACTTTTATCTATATTTTATCTATAAATAATACTATTCTCACAACGATAAAATACATTTGTTGGTAACGCCTAGTAAGAAATAGTTCTTATGCAAAATATGAATGTACTTAGTGCGCACGAATGCAATGCGTTGTCCCTTTGGTGCAATTTTCTAGACTAGGCGGAGGGATATCCTGGAAGTAGAACTTACGCAGGGCTTCAGAAAAGTGGGAAGTAACCGTGAATTGACTGTAGTAAGAAGTTGCATTTAAATAACATTTTTATGCCTAACAATTCTATGGTTTCACTTGGATGGTGAGGCCGCGGTGGCTGAGCGGTTGGCGCACTCGCTTCCGGGTCACTCCCGGATTTTCGCAAGTGGGAATCGTGCCGGACGATGCCACTGGTTGGCAGGTTTTCTCGGGGATCTCACGTTTCCCCCGCCCTTTTATTCCGGCGCTGCTCCATACCCACTTCGCTTCATCCTCATCGGCTCTCAAGACCTCGCTGTTAAAGAGCAGCCCAAATCTCTTCACACACTCATTCGCTCACTTGGATGACGCATGAATAAAGTAATCAGGTACACGGCAATGGTAAATTGACATATATGATCGAGGGATACATTGCAATCAGGTTCTAAGTATGGCTTTCAAAAGTGCTCAGTTTACCTTTAACAGCTTATACTCNATCGAGGGATACATTGCAATCAGGTTCTAAGTATGGCTTTCAAAAGTGCTCAGTTTACCTTTAACAGCTTATACTCTAATGTGTAAATGACGGGTGATGTCTAGCACAGTACCACTTAGTAACGCGAGATGTTAGCGGTCCCCATAGATTGGCTGTTGCTACGTCGTGTCTCCTCAACTTTACACTCAGTCGCTCTGCGTATTTTATCTTTTACCATAACTCTGTTGAAGACTTGTTTCTACGAAAGAGTAATCTACTATGGTCAAAATACAAATATAGGGCAAATTTCTTATGTGTTTGGAATTTATTCTTACACAATTAATCCTGAGAATTTTAATGTTTCTTTCAATTGCCTGTCACAACAAACCAATTTTATTTTGACTGCAGGCTTTGTTAGCACACACAAACACACGCATTTACACCCACCTAAACAAGCGTGTGTATGTATACATAAATATAAGCACACGTGTATGTATGTATATGTATATCCAGGATGAATCACCTAAAATTTGCACCACAAATATTTCGGAAATGAAAGGTGCTATTGATTTGCTGGTTTCACATAATTGAAGTTTGGACAAGTGCTTCACAATTACAGTCCAGACACATATTTTANTGCTATTGATTTGCTGGTTTCACATAATTGAAGTTTGGACAAGTGCTTCACAATTACAGTCCAGACACATATTTTAATACTTATTATAAGAATGTGTAGTTCTTGAACAAAGTTACACTTTTACAAATGGGACAATGGCTATTCACATCAATAAAATAAAACAATAAGAAATTATAATGTCAATAGTGTTTTTGCAGGATTGTCGTTTAAGTAGTTTACGTGCTATCGTAACATGGCAATTTTAAATACCGACAGCTGCCTGTTCTATTTAACTGCTTAGTTACTATGCTACGATGTTCGTATGTGTGTTTATATTATGTTCCCTTTACACTGATTGCATTGGGACCTCTTTTTCAGTACTTTGTGATAGTTCATACCCTCTAGACGTAGGACGTGCTGGAATATGGTATTTACTAATGCTGAAAAAAGGCCGACATACTCATAGTGTATGGCGAATGTAGGATGAACGCTGTTCGTTCTTGTAATGTGTACGCTGAACGATATCCCAATTGACGTTAACCATCTATACAAATATTTGCGAACCTCTTTAACCAATTCCGGGTAACTGGAAGTGTAACACCTCGAAAGCGTAACAGAAACAAGCGATTGACCGGAGAAGAGTGTGAAATTAAGGTTTTAGCTGCTGTTGCTGTAAATCTGCAAGTTAGCTCCCGTGCACTCGCAAGATGGATGGGCATGACTCACGCTAGTGTACCGTCATAAGTTCCATTCATATCATGTCTCTCTCCATCAAGAGCTTCATGGACACAATTTTGAGAGTCGTGTTAACTTTTGTACATGGGCATTAAGACACATACACCAGATTTGACATGACTGGACGCTTGTATTGCAGCTGATGATCTGGATTTTGAACACAATCTGTGAAGGACAGTTTTCTCTTTCTTCTTCAATCGACTCTCAAGACCTCGTAGTTAAGAGCCGCCTAAATTTCTCCACTCCACTCATTCTTCTTCAGAATTCACAGAATTTGTTTATTCACTTTTGTATTTCTTAAGAGAGTGCTGATACATTGTAGCTACAGATAAATGGAGCATACAACTGTCGGTATTTAAAATTGTCATATTACTATAGTACGTAAACTACTTGCGCTAGAATCTTGCANATGGAGCATACAACTGTCGGTATTTAAAATTGTCATATTACTATAGTACGTAAACTACTTGCGCTAGAATCTTGCATTCTAATTTCGTCTAGTTTAATTTTCTTGATAAGAATAGGCGTTGATCCATTTGGAAAAAAACGTAACTTTGTTGAAGAACTACACTTTCTATTAAATATTAAAATCTATGTCTGGGCTGCAGTTATGAGCGCTTCTCCAATCTTCAATTCTGTGAAACCTGCACATCAACAGCACCTTTCATTTTCAAAATATTTGNCCAATCTTCAATTCTGTGAAACCTGCACATCAACAGCACCTTTCATTTTCAAAATATTTGCGGTGCAAGTTTTAGGTGATTAATCTTGTAAAAATACGTATGTATACAGGCACACATAAATTTATTCGGTTCAACGATTGATCCAAAGCATAATTTTTTCTTGTTTTATAAATTGTAAACAAAAGTGGGAAAATGTTAATCGGTTTGTATTGTACTTTTTACAAGCCAAAATAAAATAAACACATGATTTTTTGTACATTTCAGGCAACACCTGGCGGCATAAATTAACGCGGCGCACTGCAGTGGTTAATATCACAACGGTCGCGGAGTAAGCTCGCTAAATGGTTTTGGCGTGCGGCGCGTCCAGGCGATCCATCAGCTCACGGTTGCCATCTGTTTGGCCGGTGGGGAAGTCGCGGGTGGGATGGTTGGAAGGTCGGGAAGGGGAGGGTCGGACTGTCGGCTTGCAGCGTGCATGCACCGCGCAATGCGCATGCGCGGCCGCGTTATTCAACTGTTCCTGCAGCGCGACGAGTCCGCGCACGGAGGCCGCCCCTCCGCGCCCCGCTTTCAATCAACTGAAATTACGCGACGAGAGTCCGAGGGACTTAACTAGCTGCAATGAATTCACTTTTCTTCTCCTCCGTCCTTGCCTGCGGTTGAAGGTTGGGGACATTATCCACTTCCACTAATGACGCGCTCTTTTTATTGCCCCGCAGCCCAGGTTCCGAGCCTGCGGACCCCCGTGTACAGCCACCAGAATTAGTTGCGATGTGGTCGCTGCGGGAGTGCTGCTGAGACGTCCTCGCGACCTTGGTCTGCTGTGAAACTGCCGCTACGATATAACCTGTTTACAATCAGTAGAGACCCTGCAATTCCACAGTATATTCACCACTATGCTAAGACATATTTTTATACATACTCGAGAAACAAACAACTGTTCACTGACTGCCACTTATGTCGAAAGTAATTTTCTTGTTTGACTTGAACATAGGAATTTAGGAACTTGTTGCGGACAGGTTGTAATGGCTAAAAGTCGTCAGAGCTGTGTCAAATTAACAATTNAACATAGGAATTTAGGAACTTGTTGCGGACAGGTTGTAATGGCTAAAAGTCGTCAGAGCTGTGTCAAATTAACAATTAGTCAATTGCGTAAATGAAATAAATTTACAGTTTCTACAAGTCCCGTTATTTATTTTAAAAAAAAACGTGTCATTGGGGACGCTACAATTTCACGATGTATTGGATCAGCAAGCTAGACGTCGTAGTTATGTATGTTCCAGAGGAGGGGTCATTTGCCATAATGATTGCCACTTCTGTCAGAACCTTTTCTTACTCTGTGAAGTGCACGAATGGACATCGGCTATGCGGACTAGACTATTCAGCAGAAGTTAAGACATTTTGAGAAAAGAGGTTTCAAAAGTGATGTCGCTAGGGAGGCTAATTAAACAAGAAGATTACATAGAAAGTAAGTGAGTATCCGATACATGTACCCGAAAATATCTCTAAAAACATACGATTTCCAGAAAGGTGTACTGTAAATAAAAGGACAATCGCCAAGTCAAGACATTACAATACCTGCATTTGACCAGCTGATTTTCTACAGTTATATTATTACAAGTTCCAACCTTATAAGTGAAACTAAAATTGCCATGCAACAGAAAGTATTAGAACTTTAAATTGTCAACTTGTATTTTGCACCTTTTTTTTTACTAATTTTATTAGTAAATTTATGCTACAGGCCCCTGGTCAGGGTTCAAACTGGAAACTTACAGTGACAGCAGCCACTGATCAAATAACTGAGACTTGAATTTGCAGAAAACTGCGAAGTTTAATTAATAGATCACTGAAACCGCAAATTTTTTAATAATTTTCCACTTTACTTATAAGTAAATGGAAACACGCGGAATCATACTGGGAATTTCGCGCACTTTTTTAAAGTATTAGTACTGCCAAGACTGCATCTCTTGGCAGAGTAGGCTTTTCATACAGTCGTTCGTTTGAATTNGTCAACTTGTATTTTGCACCTTTTTTTTTACTAATTTTATTAGTAAATTTATGCTACAGGCCCCTGGTCAGGGTTCCAACTGGAAACTTACAGTAACTGAGACTTGAATTTGCAGAAAACTGCGAAGTTTAATTAATAGATCACTGAAACCGCAAATTTTTTAATAATTTTCCACTTTACTTATAAGTAAATGGAAACACGCGGAATCATACTGGGAATTTCGCGCACGTTTTTAAAGTATTAGTACTGCCAAGACTGCATCTCTTGGCAGAGTAGGCTTTTCATACAGTCGTTCGTTTGAATTNTTTTTTAAAGTATTAGTACTGCCAAGACTGCATCTCTTGGCAGAGTAGGCTTTTCATACAGTCGTTCGTTTGAATTACTTGATGCGTGACAAAACCACGGTTTGGCATTGGCATTTCCTTGATGACTGTAAGTAGGACTAAATAACAAAACTGTAACAAAATAAAGAACGAATAGCGGGTTACTCAGATGTCTTCGTCACTGTGGCAGGATAAATGAACAAATGATTCCCGTATACAAATGTTTGTGAAATATGACAGACGTATTATTAAACTCGGAAAATTTGACGTTCTTTAATTATCAGAGACAGGTAAATTTTGCGAAATATTTTAGGCATGGGGTATCTATAGAACACTTGTATTTCTGTGGTACTTCCGTAGCTGGTCCACAGTTTGGCCTGTTCCGCAGAATTTTGATCCAGTTAGTAACTCGCCACAATAATTACCTATTCTCGTTGTAATCACAGATTATCTAAGCGTTCAGAAGTGGAACAGCTGTGTGTATCACGAATTTCAGTCGAACGCGCCAGAAAATAGTCCTCCCACGTCAGGCGCATGGCCGGTTTCCAGACCCAACAGGTTTCCGTGCTTACTCGTCAAAGTGACTCGCTCGATATTTGGTTTCAGGGTTCTTGCCTTTCCCTGTTATAGCTCAGTCTCATAACATCACATGTTACATTGTCATCAACTCCACTTAAGTACATCACCATGATATGTGATGCATGTGGCGTTGAAGACACCTTGGAAGTTGTGCTGTTACAACTTAATGAAAACAGAAGATCAAAGTATGATGACAGCAAGGAGTGGCTGGGCAAATAGGATTGAAGTTTGAAGTGACAACGATCATGGAAGATCAACATCTCCATAAAATCTGCACAGAATTAGCCACACAACTTGGAAGAGTATGTCCAGTGGAGAAGAGATAACGAGAATTCCGAGGACCCATTAGTAGAAACCCTACCATTTCGCGTTATAAGACGACTCCAAGCTAGACTCCACAGTCCTCTAAATACTCGAACAGTGATCACTTGTTCATTGGCTGCCACCACATGGCATAACTCAATCTCCAGTTCCACCTGACCACGTGGACTGAAACTACCAGAGTGCTGAAAGGTAATTGTTGATTGTGAGTTCTGCAGGACGTGTCGGAATAGTATCCGGTCCAATGATATACTCTGTCTCATATAAGTTAACCAGATTCTGACAGGTCTGCGAAAGTAGCGCCACTGTTTACATCTGACTACATCTGACTACGTACCCTTCCGTCATCAGCCGATCGGCCACATGGCAACGATGTTGTTTATTTTCATGCTGTTATTATCAGCCGATCCACCTGTCAATGTGGGACGTTTTAGGCAAACTTGCTACTCGGAAATACGTAGCTGCGATTGTAGTAATAGTTATGTGTACATAAATCATTAATCAGTAAATTATGTTAAANCTACTCGGAAATACGTAGCTGCGATTGTAGTAATAGTTATGTGTACATAAATCATTAATCAGTAAATTATGTTAAAAAACAAAAACATAAATAATTAATTTAAAATTTAGTGACTTCAAAAAAATGTAATGCTAAACTAATTTGAAGATATTTTAGACTGACATCTGCCTAAAAAAAATTAGTAGGTTATAAAAGTAAAAATATAAAACCTTGCAAAAAATCAAATATTTGCTTACTCTTTTTAATTTGTCCGAGACAGTGAATTTGGGTTAACATTTGCGAGACGATAGTTGTAGCTATTATCGCACTTTGGACGTTATAGCTAATATATTCGAGTTGGAAATATGGGACGTGGAATAACGTTAAAATTGTTTAAAAACTATTCGCGCGTGTCCCACTTTGTTCGGAAACAAGGAAATATGGTACAAGAACAATATGATGTATAATTTACGTAGACGAATGATTACCTGGCGAGTATAAATTACAAGTANGAAATATGGTACAAGAACAATATGATGTATAATTTACGTAGACGAATGATTACCTGGCGAGTATAAATTACAAGTACTCAAAATCGCTGTACACTAAATATTTGTTACTTTAAAAACTATGTATATCTCGTGAAAAATAAAACTATTGGTATCTGTTCGTAAATGTATTATATATCACATACGAACTCCTATTATATTCTGGCNTCGTGAAAAATAAAACTATTGGTATCTGTTCGTAAATGTATTATATATCACATACGAACTCCTATTATATTCTGGCTGGTAATACTTCGCAAAAAATCCAATAGATGGCACGCACAACATTTCAGGGTGAGGTCAGAGCCGCTTATTTTCCTCAATAGGTCGCGTCTTTGTAAAGTTGACTGTTCTTCTATTACTGGCTGGGAACGACACGAATTTGAAATATATTTCGTCAAATTATTAGAAAACATAATTCAACAATATTATGCAATATTTCTGTATGCTTTTGGAATTANCTACTCGGAAATACGTAGCTGCGATTGTAGTAATAGTTATGTGTACATAAATCATTAATCAGTAAATTATGTTAAAGAACAAAAACATAAATAATTAATTTAAAATTTAGTGACTTCAAAAAAATGTAATGCTTAACTAATTTGAAGATATTTTAGACTGACATCTGCCTAAAAAAAAATTAGTAGGTTATAAAAGTAAAAATATAAAACCTTGCAAAAAATTAAATATTTGCTAACTCTTTTTAATTTGTCCGAGACAGTGAATTTGGGTTAACATTTGCGAGACGATAGTTGTAGCTATTATCGCACTTTGGACGTTATAGCTAATATATTCGAGTTGGAAATATGGGATGTGGAATAACGTTAAAATTGTTTAAAAACTATTCGCGTGTGTCCCACTTTGTTCGGAAACAAGTAAATATGGTACAAGAACAATATGATGTATAATTTACGTAGACGAATGATTACCTGGCGAGTATAAATTACAAGTACTCAAAATCGCTGTACACTAAATATTTGTTACTTTAAAAACTATGTATATCTCGTGAAAAATAAAACTATTGGTATCTGTTCGTAAATGTATTATATATCACATACGAACTCCTATTATATTCTGGCAGGTAATCCT
The DNA here is from genome assembly GCA_002778355.1 of Clitarchus hookeri. Classification (NCBI taxonomy): domain Eukaryota; kingdom Metazoa; phylum Arthropoda; class Insecta; order Phasmatodea; family Phasmatidae; genus Clitarchus; species Clitarchus hookeri. The sequence continues at coordinate 595,572 of NQII01000179.1, read as the reverse complement.
TCGCAAAAAATCCAATAGATGGCACGCACAACATTTCAGGGTGAGGTCAGAGCCGCTTATTTTCCTCAATAGGTCGCGTCTTTGTAAAGTTGACTGTTCTTCTATTACTGGCTGGGAACGACACGAATTAAAAATATATTTCGTCAAATTATTAGAAAACATAATTCAACAATATTATGCAATATTTCTGTATGCTTTTGGAATTAATACCAAACACATAAGGAAAGCCCTGTTGAAGAGGAAAAAAAGGGGGGGGGGGATATAAGACGTGAAGAAAGATTTAATTCCTTTTCGTTCGGATACGGATAGTTTTGATGTACCTTTCATTTTGAACACCTATACATTTCTACTTTAGCGCGAAGATTAGTTTCTAACACTAAAAACCGCTGCTTTATGAGCACGTAAAATAAAATGTATTATTTAATGTAGGAACTCTTTCTTATCGCGTATTTTCGGCTGGTCTAATGTGTGTCGGCAGTGCACTCAGAATAGCCAACATAATATTAACTTTTGTTCGTTCGTGCATCAGCTGATACAGGATTTTGTAAATGGCACGTTGTTTGTTTGGAATACGTCAATTTTCCATTGTCGGAATCTGGTCAACTTATATGAGACAGAATATACACGTGAAACTAACATTTACGTGTATATCCGTTATCTTGGCACCGAATTACAACGCGAAATGATGTGGTCTTCAACGAAAAGAAGTCGGAGTATTAACGACTGGCCAGGAGGACAGGCTTTGCTGAGAAAACTGGTAGAATGCCGTAATAAAAATGAAGGCACAAAGAATAGCAAGACAGAATACTGGAAATAAGATTAACTGCCTTGTACTGTCGTACTAATCGGAGAGTATAGTTACATTGGGAGGATGGAGGATGTAGTAAACTTCGGGTTGTGAAACGTGTCGTAGCTGAGTCAGGAGTAAAGTGATTTTTCACTGTGGTAGCAGCCAGCCAGCAAATGGCTTCGGCCCGAGAAAACCATGAAGCTGTTACTGGTAAGTTGTAATAGAGACATTTTGAAACCACAGCTTTGTTCGAGTTTGTGTCACTTTTCCTTTCGTATAAGCCGCATGAAAATGTACATCGCACCGGTCTAATTACCAGTAGGTTAAATACACCGGAATATTTCTCAGAAAGGTTTCGTGACTTGTTCATTTCAATTCGAGTACATTTTGATGATTATATATTATTTTAATTGTTTCGCATCTTGAGGGTCTGTCCTGGTATGNTTAAATACACCGGAATATTTCTCAGAAAGGTTTCGTGACTTGTTCATTTCAATTCGAGTACATTTTGATGATTATATTATTTTAATTGTTTCGCATCTTGAGGGTCTGTCCTGGTATGTTAGACGTTCATTGCGCTAGTAACCAAATTCTGTTTGACTAAATCAAGTAAGAAAATATCTTCTCACAGACAGTGATCAAAAGAAAGTTGCACTTGTACACGTTAGGACATTGAAGTCTCAGTCTGCGTGAAAATCGTTTCGCGAAAATTAGGCGTCCCTATNTCAAAATAAAGTTGCACTTGTACACGTTAGGACATTGAAGTCTCAGTCTGCGTGAAAATCGTTTCGCGAAAATTAGGTGTCCCTAGNACAGACAGTGATCAAAAGAAAGTTGCACTTGTACACGTTAGGACATTGAAGTCTCAGTCTGCGTGAAAATCGTTTCGCGAAAATTAGGCGTCCCTATGAATCATGCGTCAGCCAACTGACATGGTGCAATTACCAGAAACATATATTACCGTTAAAAAGGATGATTTCAAATGAGTCTATTTATTCGTGAACATTCTGTATGAACATCGGCCGAGCGTAGTACCAAAATGGCGAAGGTGCCCAAGGCTCGTGGAAAGGTAGGACGTATCATATAATAGGTAGGTATACAGAAGTGAAAAAGCGTTGTGTTCCCTTTGATATACGTGTAGGGTTCATTCACTGATTGGCTGCGCGAGGCACTGGGACCGGGCATGTCTGATTGGCTACCGCGCGCTGCGATAGCTTCCTTTTTGGCAGGGCTGTCAGCTGACGAGTAAGTCACCAGGCGCTGATTGGCATCTTTGCGACATGTTGCTGGCCAGTGACGCGATTTTGCTGGCGTGTGGGGCTGGAGTTTGGTGGCACAATCAGCTGTTTAATTTCTGTATACTTGCCTATTCTGTAGTCGTATCGGCCTCACGCGCGCGCGTGCAAAGCACTCCTGCGGAGACGAGCGTCTTATCCCGTCTCCTTGAGAACAATTGCCGCTGATGAGGAAGTTTCGGCGAACAGGAGTTGCTGCGAATTGATACAAATGATGGCATCGGCGACTGCGCGGAATCTCCTCGGTGGAGCGCTAATCACTTACTTTCACGACTACGGCCGACTGTAGCTCGGTGGAAAATCTTTTGCCCCTGAATAGAGAAAACTCACACGGATATTGTTTTGTTGTTTCACGATCTCGCAAGATTACTGCAGCTTCATCAAGAGTATGTAACATTTTATTTCTGGATAAGCTACATGTTAAAATTAACACAATTGATTGTAAATTGTTTAACAATTTAAAGATTAGCTCAGAGTCCTCCAGGGGATGTAAAATGTTCCGTTGTCAAATTCCTTAAGTTATATGTGAACGTATAGGGAATTGTTTGTGTGTCTGTCAATATAACTAATAGCTGGAATTATAGAAATAAAAAGAATCGACGTTCCTGTATTAGTAGATAGATATAAGTGATTCACTTCTAGTTTGTTTTTAAGGATGGTAAATATATACCGACTTAAAATCAGNTATTAGTAGATAGATATAAGTGATTCACTTCTAGTTTGTTTTTAAGGATGGTAAATATATACCGACTTAAAATCAGCGACGTGTGGTGAACTGTTGCAAGGTAAACCGTGTTTTGTTCTGTGCTGTACCTAATCGTTTGCTAGTTTACACATCGACCACTTAAACGTAGTAGTGCAGTTGACGTCACAGCACGTTTGTAATGGGAGCCTCGCCGCTCTCTCGTGAGTGGCCGCAATACATTCAGTCTCTCCTGGCTCCACTCTGGTGACTGNAGTAATGGGAGCCTCGCCGCTCTCTCGTGAGTGGCCGCAATACATTCAGTCTCTCCTGGCTCCACTCTGGTGACTGGTTCCTGCTGCGTGCGATGAGTGTGTAAAGCACTGAGTAAGCATAATCTTACCTTGCAACACTTCATCATACGCCACTGCTTAAAATTGTCAACATATACACCAGTTCGTAATGAACCTGACATCATTTCTTAGTGTTATGTGGAGTGGAATCATTAGAGGATTATTACTTTAAAAAACTCAACCAATAGACTTAAAAAAAAACAAGAATTCACTGATACAATTTCGCGTTTTAGATTATTTTGTTACTAAACTCGACGCCACGGTCTCTACATATTCGAGAACCGATCAGTTGTTCGTTCGCTCCCATATGGAGTTCACGTACTTGNACTCGACGCCACGGTCTCTACATATTCGAGAACCGATCAGTTGTTCGTTCGCTCCCATATGGAGTTCACGTACTTGGCTGGTGTTTGTGTAATTGTAAACCGATTTTGGTCTTCTGCATGTGTCCCAACAGTGAATCACCCTTCCCCGATACAACTAAAAAAGTCACCTGGTCAATAGTGATTTTTTTGTTTCAATTTTCGACAGACCCGCNTCACCCTTCCCCGATACAACTAAAAAAGTCACCTGGTCAATAGTGATTTTTTTGTTTCAATTTTCGACAGACCCGCCATTTAATATTAATAAAAACACTGACCATCTTGACTCTTGAGTGTTTTCTAGTTGCATTAAAACTAGGTTAGAGGTCGTAAAATTACGCAAACATTGTACTAACTTCAAATACCATCCATCTGCGTTGTTTTTTATATTGCTATTGGAGAATATAGCAGTCCAATGTTGGAATACGGAGAGCGGTTATTGGCTGCTTGCACGCACACTCTACGTCATATTCTCTGTTTGGTGAAAACTTTGTGGCTTTGACTAAGGTTACCAAAGTTCTTACATAAACTAGTCCTTTACGATATTGGTACAGTTCTTCTAACCTAGTTGCAAATAATGCAACTATGATTAAAACAAAGATAAACTCATTACTACTTTTATTTTGTTAATCCGTTTTTTTAAGTTAAGAAAAAAAGCTCGGAACTGTTCAAACACGTGGTTTTGAGTGTTATTGTGGCAAGTGTTAGCTAATTTTAATGACGTGTAGGAGACGGAAATCAGTTTGCTTTATATTTAGACTATGGTTGGAATACGCACGTTGAACTTGCTACCGGGCTGCTTGAAACTACTTCCTTGCCACGCTCGGGCGAGTTGCGTCAATCAGCCGCTTCGTCGCTTGGGGCGCCACCATCGCCTCCACGCTGCGATTGTCGAATGGGATGTGACACCCCATTTTACCCCTTATCCCCTTGTCATTGCGCTACTCGGTTATTATCCCTTCGATGTAAAGGNTGGGATGTGACACCCCATTTTACCCCTTATCCCCTTGTCATTGCGCTACTCGGTTATTATCCCTTCGATGTAAAGGAGCATTTTTCCTCCCCCTCTGCCGTTGTCTCTCTTCCTCCTCCCGCGGCGACAAGACCATCGGCAAGCAGCAAGTGAGGTGTGATTGCTGGTGTCGTGTCCCCGTTGTTTGAACAGTCAGCGCTCTCCAAGGACTCGGACGGCCCGCTCCGAGTAAGAGTGGCTCAAGAGACGTGGGCTTTCCCTAATGAAAAGGCTAGACAGCCGGCCTTCTCTCCTCACTGGAGCGACCGGGAATTCTCCTAATTTGGNCAGCCGGCCTTCTCTCCTCACTGGAGCGACCGGGAATTCTCCTAATTTGGCGCTCTGAAGGCGCGTTCCAAAACGTTACTCTTCGATTAAACTTTTGTCTTTGGCTGTCCCAAAACACATTGAGTAAATGCTTTAATCGCTCACTTGGTTACTGGCAGTGTCCCGAAACTGTAGAGTAATTACTGTGAGCATAATGCCAAAGTAAGACTTTTACACGCACCATTTTAGCGAATAACGATGGGTAGCAGGAAGTTTAGTAGAACTAAATAAAACTGAAAGAAAATGTGAACATTCTGGTAACAGACACATACGGGAAAATTACAAACGACGAGTGATAAAATTCGTATTTTTTTATTTAAAAGTAAACTTGTATATAGTTTGTGTTTTAGAAATTTTTACGATTAACTTATGGTAATTAAAACTGTGTTTGTGTATATATATGTAACTAATTTTTCGGAAAAGAAAATAATTTGTAAAAAGTGAATTTGAATTTATATCGGTTGCTTAATCAGTAGATATTTGTAAACACAGAATGTTATTTACATCATGCTCGTTGCAAAACCACTCTTACTCTTGCTAAGGTTAATTCTACTGAGGTTAGGAACAAAACTAATTTTCTCATTTAAGTATTTGGCATAGGGAAAATTTCCGCCACAAGGTGCGCAGTGTTCCAAGGAGGCCACTTTTAATTAAAAATGTAAGCTACTTGAATAATATAAAAAAAAAGGTTTTACTTGGTTACGAAGTTATTTAATTTTTATTTTTTTATTATTGCAATTATTTGGTTTTTTAACGTAGAACTTAAAGAAGATCTGGTACACATGCGACACTAGCGCTTACTTAGTGGCGAAAAATTTTAGTTGCCAAACTAAAAGCATTGATCTTCCCATCCTGCGCAGAATAAACCTTACTCTTGCATTCCTCAGCTGTTACTCTCTGTTGCTTTACTCTCAGAGTAACTTTTGGAACGCCGCACCGGCCTGGTAAGCTGAGGTTCAGTCGCGTTTCCAGTTTGTCCAACTTCTTTCACTGGATTACGGTCATGGATACCGGGCTGTTTGCAACGATTTTGCCCACCAAGCACGCCCTACGTCCTTACAGCTCAACCATATTTCGGAAACAGAATCTCCATATACACTTGTAATCTCAAAACTGACTGTTTTTATTTTTAAAAATAAACATTATAGAACACTGGAGAAAATTATCCCAATTAGGTCACCCATTATTTTCTGAGTTCAAGTGTTGCAATCAAGTAATTATTTGGTATGCGCTATACTTGTGTTCAGCATTTTTCTTACAACCAGTGAACAACGTGTTGCGTGCTCGATCANAATTATTTGGTATGCGCTATACTTGTGTTCAGCATTTTTCTTACAACCAGTGAACAACGTGTTGCGTGCTCGATCACGTTATCGTTAACCATCCATGTCAAAGAGGTGCAGAGAACTCCACGAATCAAAATGACCTCAAGGAATACTCACTAAGTATTGTGCACTGATGCCTTGCTGTGTTTAGGACCGGTCATAAATATCACTCGCACACAATGTGTCCACGATCGTTTACGTGGTAACTGAAGGGGTTAGTTTTACGCATGNTATCACTCGCACACAATGTGTCCACGATCGTTTACGTGGTAACTGAAGGGGTTAGTTTTACGCATGTGCGTACGTAAGGTTGTATGGATGCTATTGGTAGCGTCAGAGCCCACAGCAGACTGCTAAGTAGTTTTTAAATGTGGTATCGATTTCTAAAACTGCGAGCGCGTCTTGACTTTTCATAAATGTTTATTCGTTGGGTGGTGATTAGGAGGGCCAGATATGTAGAAAATGTCGTCACGAACTTGAAAATTTTACAATGAGCAGTAATCAATAAGGGCCCGAGTTTCAAATCCAAAAATTTACTGTTAACTGTATAACCAGGGCTAGGAAAATGCTGCGTGGTCACTGACATGTATGTCAGACTCCACAGTCCTTTACATATACGTATATTCCAGCCTCAGTAATTTATCCGCTGACTACTGCCCCTACCGGTAGCCAGTTTTATCCTCTACCAGATAGCATGTGCGATGTGATTCGATACTTGTTTTTGTCAGTTTGCTCTTGGCACATATTGCGCTAATAAACTGAGAGTCAAATGCAGGAGTAGTTAACAGAGAAGTAGACTTATTCGAAGTGTAACTGGTTGTCATGTGGATGCGACTTAAATCGACAAAAATTCAAGTTTAGAAATTTAATAAAATCTTAATTCTTGGCGTAGTTCTTACCGCAGAGTAGATAAGCGCTCGGGAGTGAAATGCTGCTGGTACTTCGACGTGGGCGTGCCCGTTCGTTGATTGGCTTCGCGACGCTCTGAAAATAGGCAATGTATCTGATTGGCTAACGCGTGCTACGAAAGATTCCCTACTCGCTGAGTTGCCGTGTGGCGTGTAAGTTATAAATGGCGGACAGCGTTCCGACATGTTGCTGGCTAGTGACGTCATTTCGCTGGCTTTTGCGGCTGGATTTCACAGTATAAGCGACGGTTTAATTTCTGTGTCTTTAAATATTCTGCGGCGTGGTACTACACCTCATGATTTGATGCAACATTGTTGTAACTGTCTCTAAGACTTGCTCTTAACGGCCCAGCCTATCAAGCCGGCAGTCGCGAACTTCAAATTGGGAATGAATGTTAAACTAAATTCCTTCACATTGCGTCAATTTTAAAGATAACTATTTCAAACAAAAAACATTTTGACGCGACTCTCTCAGAGAATATTGCTATATCAAATTATTTTGGAAAAAATTATTTATTGAACTTTTTTTTTTGTTATATGTAAATTTTAATATTACATTTTAGAAAAATAATATTTTTAGCAAAACAATTGGCAAGATTTCGTTACTTAATAACATGCGTTAAGAAATTGCACGTAGAATACTTTTTGTTTGAAACCGTTATCTTTAAAATTGACGCAATGAGAAGGAATTTCGTTTCGCATTGATTACCCATTTGAAGCTCGTGGCTGCCGGCTTGGTAGGCAGGGCCCTTAAGAGCTCGGGATTTCTTGAACATGTCATGGGGTGGGTGCGATGGATGTCGTCGCTGAAGTAAGGTCACTGTTCGCTGTCAGGTCGTGCACATNAATTATTTGGTATGCGCTATACTTGTGTTCAGCATTTTTCTTACAACCAGTGAACAACGTGTTGCGTGCTCGATCATGTTATCGTTAACCATCCATGTCAAAGAGGTGTAGAGAACTCCACGAATCAAAATGACCACAAGGAATACTCACTAAGTATTGTTCACTGATGACTTGCTGTGTTTAGGACCGGTCATAAATATCACTCGCACACAACGTGTCCACGATCGTTTACGTGGTGAATGAAGGGGTTAGTTTTACGCAAATGCGTACGTAAGGTTGTATGGATGCTATTGGTAGCGTCAGAGCCCACAGCAGATTGCTAGGTAGTTTTTAAATGTGGTATCGATTTCTAAAACTGCGAGCGCGTCTTGACTTTTCATAAATGTTTATTCGTTGGGTGGTGATTAGGAGGGCCAGATATGTAGAAAATATCATCACGAACTTGAAAATTTTACAATGAGCAGTAATCAATAAGGGCCCGAGTTTAAAATCGAAACATTTACTGTTAACTGTATAGCCAGGGCTAGGAAAATGCTGCGTGGTCACTGACATGTATTTCAGACTCCGCAGTCCTTTAAATATACGTATATTCCAGCCTCAGTAATTTATCCACTGACTACTGCCCCTACCGGTAGCCAGTTTTATCCTCTACCAGATAACATGTGCGATGTGATTCGATCCTTGTTTTTGTCAGTTTGCTCTTGGCACATATTGCTCTAATAAACTGAGATTCAAGGGTAGAAGCTAACAGAGAAGTAGACTTATTCAAAGTGTAACTGGTTGTCATGTGGATGCGACTTAAATCGACAAAAATTCAAGTATAGAAATGTAATAAAATCTTAATTCTTGGCGTAGTTCTTACCGCAGAGCAGATAAGCGCTCGGGAGTGAAATGTTGCTGTGACTTCGACGTGGGCGTGCCCGTTCGTTGATTGGCTTCGCGACGCTCTGAAAATAGGCCATGTGTCTGATTGGCTAACGCGTGCTACAAAAGATTCCCTACTCGCTGAGTTGCCGTGTGGCGTGTAAGTTATCAATGGCGAACAGCGTTCCGACATGTTGCTGGCTAGTGACGTCATTTCGCTGGCTTTTGCGGCTGGATTTCACAGTATAAGCGACGGTTTTATTTCTGTGTCTTTAAATATTCTGCGGCGTGGTACTACACCTCATGATTTGATGCAACATTGTTGTAACTGTCTCTAAGACTTGCTCTTAACGGCCCATCCTATCAAGCCGGCAGTCGCGAACTTCAAATTGGGAATGAATGTTAAACTAAATTCCTTCACATTGCGTCAATTTTAAAGATAACTATTTCAAACAAAAAACATTTTGACGCGACTCTCTCAGAAAATATTGCTATATCAAATTATTTTGGAAAAAATTATTTATTGAACTTTTTTTTTTGTTATATGTAAATTTTAATATTACATTTTAGAAAAATAATATTTTTAACAAAACAATTGGCAAGATTTAGTTACTTAATAACATGCGTTAAGAAATTGCACGTAGAATACTTTTTGTTTGAAACCGTTATCTTTAAAATTGACGCAATGAGAAGGAATTTCGTTTCGCATTGAGTACCCATTTGAAGCTCGTGGCTGCCGGCTTGGTAGGCAGGGCCCTTAAGAGCTCGGGATTTCTTGAACATGTCATGGGGTGGGTGCGATGGATGTCGTCGCTGAAGTAAGGTCACTGTTCGCTGTCAGGTCGTGCACATTCAACCTTGGACGCTTAGATGAATTTTGATCTTACGAAACGAAACATTAAAATACTACTTGGCGAGGGTAAAGAAAAACTGCGTGTGTTTGGTCGTATTATTTGAATGCCTGTATCGTATTCGATAAGTGGCGAATTCGGTTCCAGCAAGCTGGACTATGAGCGCAGTTCCTCATTATAGACTATTCCCGATAATGTGAGCACTTTTGAGGCCCTAGTTACTTTTTCTTATCAGCCAATTTGTATCCTTCCGACACTTTTATAGATAAATATGGTCATGTAAGTAATAAACATATTGTACATATTTTACCGGACTAGAAAGTTCACGTCTACGGCTAACACTAAAATATGTTTATTGACTATTATTGGAGACCCGAAAATTTCGCGGATTCATCTGAGGACAGGTTAAACTGCATTCACGTGTACACATGTGCTTGTGATTCCATTGGACTACACTTTGTCAGACAGGTCCCAAACGACTTTCAACCAATAACGAAACTGCAAGGAAAATAAGAACCGAATCACGTGTAACCTGGTCTGGGGTTAAAGTGGAGCAACAGCCAATGACCTACTAACTGATGCTCGAATGCGCTAAGGTTTCTCAAGTCTAGCTTGTTACCGAACGAATCCGCGAATCCGGGTCTCTGTAACTATTATTCCAAATAAAAGGGCTTCAGAAAGTGCTCACTTTACCGTGAGTAGCCTGTACCATCAATACCTCACATTTAGTAGTGCCAGTGATAACCAAGAAAATATAATGTGCCGAGCTATTATTTTTAATTTTTTAATTTCTTCTTTGTATCAGAATTGAATGCACTGAGAAAACCGGCAATAAATTATTTCTTTGTATAGGGCCAAACATATTTAGTCGCCCCAACAAAATATTTGGTTGAGTAAACAAAACCAAAAAAGCAACCAAATTAATTTTGTTCATGTAACAAAATACACTCTTGAATTAACAAAACCTCTGTGCTGGGCCAAAATAAATAATATTGTCAACAAAATATTTGGTTGAATAAACTGTAGGGCCTCTATATTAGTTTGGTCACTCATTTAATTGCCTTCGTTCGAAATACAGCTCCAGAGTTTGTTTGAATTTTTTGGGACAATTAGGATAGTAACAGTGTTTGTTTATGAATTTATTGATGCTTAATAATGTTATAAACATCCCAATAAAACAAGTACAACAGAAAATAAAAACTAAACTGTAAAACTTGAGATATTTGTTTGCTCACGTTGTCCAGTACTTGAAATGAACGTATTTTAAACACATTGCAATTTTTTTAGTAGCTGAGACTGCTAGGGCGTAGCGTTCGAGTGCGGCTGTGCTAGGTTCGAATCCTGATCGTGCCTGAATTTTTTTATACTGACCGAAGCTTAATCGTAGAGCCAAACAAATCTTTAGTTGCCCCAACCAAATCATTGTTTGGGACAAACAAATAAGAACAACCAAATAATTTCGTTTCAACAACAAAATATTTAATTTCCCCTATACAAACAATTAATTTGGTGCCAAACAAACTTTGTTTATTTCAACAAAACGTTTTTCTGTGTGTGGCCCAGTCCCGACTCGGCTTAGTTCATTGGACGATGCTTAGTTAAGTGGGGATGTTGTGTTTCACACATGATCTAATACGAGACGCTGCTTGATAGAGAACTTGGTACCGAACAGATGTTTAGGCTTTTCATTTTTCTGATTGCTCGTCTTTAATTCGATTTGGCACCGGTGACAAACTTTTATTAGTGGTGGTGAAGTTAGGGGGAAACGTCTTCTAAGAAAAGTGGCAACTAATTTACAATTTTAATTGGTTCCCGAATATACAGAAGCATGTTAAGTACATCGCAGGTTGTCAAATGTTACAAGTAATTTCAGGCTTTCGACACAAACAAAAACTATTTGTCCTGGCTTCCGGGCTCGAGTCGCATCTTATTTATTTCTCTGACATTTCGTCGTACCTTGCAGTGGGCATCTTCAGGGGAGGACATCTTGACAAAGTTCTCGAAAGCATGCAGTCTTCTAACACACACAACATGTTGGGAACTAACAAGCACTCGGAACTTTTTTTAGCGATAAATCATTGAACATATAAGGGTAGCAACTGAGTAACTAAACCGTATAAAAAATTGATAACCGTTTGCCCTAACCGTGGCCGAAGGTTATACCTTTAGTTCACGACCAGTATCGGGGATGTGTAGTGATGCTTTGGAGGGGCAGGGAAGTCGTGCAATAAAGACGAGGAACGGCTAAACCATTACGTCATGCAGTTCCTATATCTGCCACCTAACCCATTAAAGAATCCTTGACAAGTCCACGACGGTATTTACTTCCAAAATTTCCTACGTTGTTCGTGCTTTCTACCACGACAGAAGTACAATAAACTAGAAATGCGTTATTAGTTTCTCAGTGAGTCTTGGGCAAACACGCGACTAGATAATTGGCTTTGTAGTTGCACTAAATTTATGTTGTCCTGTTCTTCGACCCCATGCCTTCCTTCGCCACACACTTTTTTTTTTAACTCTGCTTGAAGCAACGGGCGGACGTCATCTTTACACCTTCCTTTTGATTCCGTCTCTTGCTTTTCTGACGTCCTGATGTCAATGATGGAACGCTTCTCCCTTTACCATCCTCCGGAATAATTTCCCGCCTACTACATCACTGCTAGGTGTAGTATACCTCGAAATCCAATTTATTGAGGAGCCAGGGACTGCAAGTTAACCTTTTTCACAATGAAAACGGTTGATGGTGTACTGGAGTCAGGGAAGGGCTTTCCCTAGCGCACAGCTGTCGCGTCATCGCCCCCCTTCCACTCCCCGGACTTCCCCCACTGTTCCGTCACCCGCTGACGACGCCACGCAGCGCTCGGCTCGGCGCCCCCGTTTTCTTTCCCCACACATCAAAGGAAAGGATAATTAACGGCGCGGACTTGCGCCCTTGTTGCGCGGTGGCCCCCCGCTCGCCTGTTAATTACAATGTGAGTTCAGTTAAGTCTAGTTAATTGTGATTCTCCCCCCTTCCCCTTTCCCACTTTCTGCAGCCTCCTCGCCATGACTCATCAGCATCAATAAGCACGTGCAGGGCCGCGGGCCCCCGCGCCAGGGGAGCCAACCTCGCGAACGTGCGCGACGGCCGTCGCATCGTATGTGCGCTGCCAACTGCTGCGGCCGTCCTGAGGACGTCAGTAAGTGCCAAAGTCACGCCACTCACCCTAGCAGCATGCAGGTGTTCTTCTTGAATTCTGTTAATTCAACACTTTGAAAGGCCTGCTAATCTACTTTTCCTGTCGGTTATGTATCCCTACCCCAGAAACCTGATTAAGTATCGTCACCCAACAAACCTCATCATTAGTATCTAGTGTCACAAAACCGGGTACTCTGCCCGTTTAGCAAGCTAGCAGTAGTACTTTGTATGAATTTCTCGAAAACATGACGGGAATTCACATTTCTTATTGTATTTTCTCGAGATTTTTCGTTTTATAGAGTACGTGAATGTATACAGAGATGCATATTCGAGCAAGTCCCCTGAAGTTTTCTAATAAAACTGGTTGGCGGTATGTGTACCTAGTGTCTTGTCCTGATATACAAAGTAATAGTTGATATCCTTGGCGTCGTTCAAATGGAACTCCTCCACTGCTACGCACACTACAAAAGTGAACAGCGAGAAAGAAAACTGCACAAAAGTGTCAGAATTATTTCCAACTGATGCAACGATAAAACAAGTCCCTCTCACGAGTCATAGGTAACAAAGTTCATTCAGCTAAAATTCTGAATTTAATTCTGTTATGAGGAGCCACGGTGGTGGTGTAAGGGTTATACTACTTGTCTCCCACCTAGACGAACCGTGTTCGATTCCCGGCGGGGTCGTTCCCGGATTTTCGCATGTGGGAATCCTGCCGCTGGACGGCGGATTTTCTCGGGGATCTCCGATTTCCCACCGCCCTTGCATTCCTGCGCTGCTCTATACTCACCTCGTTTCATCCTGATCGGCTCTCAAGACCGCGATGTTAAGAGTCACCCAAGTCTCTCCACTCCACTAATTCAGTTATGCACATTACTGAGAATACTCGTAATTTGACCAAAAAAAAATTTTCCACCAAACGCTAACTTTTCGGCCAAATGCCACACCCCCGACAGAAGTGGTGTTGTTAATGCAGTAGTGGATTTAGGTGACATATTTCTAGCATATTTTGAATGCCAGTATATCTACCGCAAAGCGTTAGCTGTGAACCTCCTGAATAACAGGCACTCATTAGTAAAAATGGATTCACATGTTCGCAGGTCGACCCGACAGGTCGAACTAGCTGGACGGATTTCAATGATATCAGTTCACATAACACCAGATTTCCGAGCTTTCTGCCTTCTCATATTTCCACGCTTTGTTTGGTTTGCCCATCACATGCCGGGAAGCAAATTGTAGTTCCTTAAAAAATTAGCAGCGTTTTGAGGATAGTTACGTGTGCTTCAGTTTTTTTTTTCGATACATCGAACAAAGATTGCTTTTCCTTCACAAGATTTATAAACCTTAACCTCAAAACACCATCTTCGGTGACCACCATTTTGGTCGCCTATTATTGGCGTGGTCTGATTGTAAAAAGTTGAGATCGGCTCAACTTTTTCCTCGCAGACCACGGGGATAACGCATAAACAGCGAGAAGCTCTGTGACTGGTTGTTGGTCCTATCTGCTATGCCTGTTCGTCGTGATCTGCTAACGTGTAAACCCGTCTAAACTGAAGCAAACATTTTTGAAGTAATTTGTTTCAATAAATTTTATTCTACGGAACTACTAACCTTTGAACACACATTAGACTTTTGGTAGTCATACGATGCGCATTCGTCTGTCTCACCAGACGCTTGTCTGTACCAGACTAAAGATGACAAACAGATTTTCATCTTCTGCGAATATCCAAATATTGGCCTGTAATCTATCGCAGAACTGCTGAACTAGTTTGTTAAAGCAAATATGAACTCATCTGCGCTTCATCTTGCTCAAATGGAGTGTAATGAAGTTTGAAACCCTTTTTTATGTAACAAGTGTCCGAACCACGTGGCTTTGAGAGTTATAGCGGCAAAATAGCAGCTCAGCATTCGGACTTGGATGCTGGCTCTTTACTTTAGATTGTTACAAGACGCCTGAGGGGCGTATCTGAGTTCGTGAGGGATGGAGGTCTTAACTAAAATAAAATAACTAAATTTGATATTTAATTTATTCACACAGGTATCATTTATACCATTAAATTATCTATTAACACCATTACTCTTTTTTATTTCTCAGCGAGCGCAATATTTAATGTCCATTTCAACTCTTATTAACATCCTTTTTAATGCATGTTTGGTTATAGTCAATTAACTCCTCATACTCATAATTATCACGTGTTCAGTATGCCTGTTGCCATCTTTTGTAATGTGTTTCACTCACGCATCCAGTCCAATAGTCCAACCTGCCGGTCGCACTCTTCACTGCTGGATGTTCGCAGTTGCAGATTTTCCTCCCGTTTGTCACTTCCGGTGCCTCTCGTTTCTCTCCTCGTTCGTCGCACGATCGCCCAGACTCCCCGACGCTCACAAACTCTCCACTGCACTCCACTCATCCACTCTTCAACTCCAACCTCGGAGGCCCATCTTCCTTATATATCAGTCGCCCTGACCATCTGGAAGGTTCAACACACCCCGAGTCACGCTGAGAGAAACTAGGTCAGTAGTCCATAACATTCTTCAGATAAACGCAGAAATGCAATACAACCGAGGTCAGGAGCGCATGGCAGGATGCTTTGTGTAACAGATACGTGCTACTTGGTATGTCGCTCGCCTGTCATTCAAAGCATTCCATTGACTTGCCGCCCGTTATATAACTTCTGTCCTCTTCCCCTCGCTCACGCGGGACCGGCCAAGGTCAACACGGACCAGCGACACACAACAAAATTCGCTCTACGGTTTGTACAGGGAGCGTACTTTGGTTTCAGGTTGAGTGGACAGATTGATTGACTACTTCCATATTTGAAACTATTTAATATCACATATGCATCTGTGGAAACATAAATCTTCATCACATGTGTTAAAACTGTACTTGTAATTAATGTAATGTGCATTTACATCTAACAAACCTCTGCGGTAGTCGCCATGGATGTGCTGCCACCAACAGTACCACTGAAAAAAGAGGTGTCGTTCTCTCAAAATGCGGCCAGGACTATGTTTCTGTTTTAGAACGCAAACATTGCTTTAAATTTACAAATTTCCAAGAACCTTTACTTCGGGTTTTGTCGGTAGGGTAGGTAAAGTCCATTCACCATTGCTTCGAATGTTATGAAAGGAACCTTTGAATAATCACCCTAGGAGTAAAATGTTAAATTTTTTTTCAATAACTTGTATACCGCCAATATATGACACTATGATTAACTTTAAAGTATTGTATTCTTGTATAAATGAAATTTTAACCTAGTATCTTCTATAACATGTAATATCTATTTCCTATTAAATACGAATTAAAAACAGTGAGAGCAGCAATGTGTTGGCAACTGCTAGTAAGAAATAGTTTACAGTAAAAATATTGTTTCAACCTACTGTTACCGTCTTAGTTCATACCGACTTAAGACAGTACAAGTTAAGGTAATGTACTGCTTGGAAGGGCTAGACGGAAAGAGTGAAAGACTCAATTAAGTTGAGGTCATGCTATTACTTTATTTCACATCAAATAGCTTTACATAAATCTTATGAATGGCAATATGACGTTCTAAGCATTTGTACCTTTATCAGCAATAACTCTGAATGATTAAAATTATGGAAGGTTTGTAACCAAGCTGCTAATAAACCCCAACTCACGCACTCGACAAACTCAAAACTTACCACTGTATTCTTTATACAGACACGTAGATGGTACTCTATCGAGGGCTCTCGGTAGGTGCTGATGCAGTCTGCCCACCTGGTATGGGCTCCTACGGCACGGCATTAAGCTAAGACCTTGCCCCAGTCTAATGCATGGCTTGTATACGCGGTGTCGTCCTCGTTTATCGGTGCAGCAGCTCTGTTTACCCACATCTCTCAAAACACGCATACCCCTTCCGCTCAGGCATCTCTCTGCAGGCTCCGTTGTGCTGGCAACATCATCCCGTCGCTTGGAAAGGCGGTTGTCCTCAGCCCGCATAGATGGAGAAGGGAGGTATGCAGCGTGAGACAGACATGGTGGTGATACAGAGCTGCCGAAACTACGGTGTAGCAATGGTTATCAGTGCGAGTGCGATTTATTCCACTTGGTCGCGGTTGTCACGGAATTAGGGTGCAGTGGCCTTTTGTCAAATGTTCTTTTTCTAATAGTGTCTCTTTCCACTTACTAGTTTGTTGTTTTAGTAGTGTGTAAGATGGGGTTATAAAAGCTAATAATTAAAATTTTTAAACTATTATAAATGTGTTTTTACAATAGAAATTAATGTTTAAGTTTGACGTTTGACACTTTACATTGAAAAATAAATGCTAATATGTTCAAATTTTACATTATGAAATGTTATTACAGTCTTGTGAAAAATATTGAAATAATATTTACAATGAAATATATTCTCAATATATCCTTGTGGGAGGGTAATATTAGAATGTTTACTAGATACCAAAGTTTTTGTTTTCAGTTGTTATACATTATGTATATAATTACACATATATATACATATATATATATATAGATACTTATAGATACATATATATACACATATATACACATGTATGTACACATATATATATGGTGCCTCGTGTCGTAACTAGGTTGAAAGGAATAATATCGTTGCTAACATCCCCCAATTTATATGTAGATGCCGATCTCAAGGAGTAAGAAGGTGTAAGTAGCACGTGGATGTTTTTGTTACGACAGTCCACTACATTTTTTTTTTTTTTACTTATTTACTTTCCTTTTCTTTTTATAATAATAATATTAAGGCAAAACATTTAAAACAATAATAAAATATACATCATTATTTTTTCTATATGACAATTTCAAATAATCAATGTAATGATTTTGTCGATTTATTAGCTATATGCTACCAAGTTATTGTAGCCCGGGGTTTGATAGTTTTCAAAATTCTGAAATAATATAAGAGTCTTAGATACTAGTAGTTGCTGCACTCTTGTGTGCGCAGTACGACTGAGCTCTAGCGAAGAAGATAAAGTCATCAGTTTTTTTTATGCCATTACCGGTATGTGGGTGAAGGGATTGCCTTCGCCCGCACATTTGCACTCAATGATAATTTTACACTGGTCGCGCTTGACACTTTTACTAAATGAACAGTAAACTATTGTGCACAAGCGCGAATTATACAATTAACGGTACCGATTTTGTTTTGCAAAGCTTTACATGTGTTAACGTGTTGTGCATGTAAAATGATATGCTGGCCGGAGAAGTGAATATGTGAAATGCTTATACTTGTGAACCGGATTACCCTATAGATGATACTGGAGAGAGGTAAGGATCTTCATTAATGGTTAATTATTATTGTTCGTAAGTATTTTCTTTAACATAATGGTCAATTGTAATACCTTAATATATAGAGTAAGCGAAAAGATTATTAGAAATACAATACTAGTGCTGCTGGCGTAGTTGTAATTCGTTTGAATTAGGAATGGAAAACCATTGTGTACTTCCGTAATTTGCATTTCCGTAATTTCAGAATATGTTGGTAACGTGTTGAAAACTACATGCTTGATTTCCACTGAGTATCACGTGATGAGCTTATAGATTTAAAATGTATTCCTTGATCCATACTTANCTTTTATTAAATGAACAGTAAACTATTGTGCACAAGCGCGAATTATACAATTAACGGTACCGATTTTGTTTTGCAAAACTTTACATGTGCTAACGTGTTGTGCATGTAAAATTATATGCTGGCCGGAGTAGTGAATATGTGAAATGCTTATACTTGTGAACCTGATTACCCTATAGATGATAATGGAGAGAGGTAAGGATCTTCATTAATGGTTAATTATTATTGTTCGTAAGTATTTTCTTTAACATAATGGTCAATTGTAATACCTTAATATATAGAGTAAGCGAAATGATTATTAGAAATACAATAATAGTGCTGCTGGCGTAGTTGTAATTCGTTTGAATTAGGAATGGAAAACCATTGCGTACTTCCGTAATTTGCATTTCCGTAATTTCAGAATATGTTGGTAACGTGTTGAAAACTACATGCTTGATTTCCACTGAGTATCACGTGATGAGCTTATAGATTTAAGATGTATTCCTTGATCCATACTTTGTTGACTAAAATGAAAAGACTTTTCAGTAAGTCAGTGTATAGGTATCACCGTATTTGTAATAGTAGTTAGAGGTGATCGTTTGTCGTATACTTGTGATGCAGTAATAAGTATTTCTTCTCCAGCCATCACAGTGCATCCACGCGGCAATTAGAGCTAAGTGCTACCAACTGAGGCGGCTGGAACATCTCTATTTAAGGAACTGTTAAAACAAATGACGCGCAAATTACTTGACGTGTTTGCTATAATGTTTTACAATGCTTTAATATACATGAGAGGAATTGTTTCCTCGTAATAAAATTTGTCCCTACATCTCTCCAATATAGGCCTGTGTGTGTGAGAAATGATGTTTGCTCTTTTGAACCTAGGAGAAACAAGATGAAGAGGTGAAATTTTCTTCTATAATCTTTGGCTATTGTTCTCATCTTGGTACNATCTCTATTTAAGGAACTGTTAAAACAAATGACGCGCAAATTACTTGACGTGTTTGCTATAATGTTTTACAATGCTATAATATACATGAGAGGAATTGTTTCCTCGTAATAAAATTTGTCCCTACATCTCTCCAATATAGGCCTGTGTGTGTGAGAAATGATGTTTGCTCTGTTGAACCTAGGAGAAACAAGATGAAGAGGTGAAATTTTCTTCTATAATCTTTGGCTATTGTTCTCATCTTGGTACNGTTGAACCTAGGAGAAACAAGATGAAGAGGTGAAATTTTCTTCTATAATCTTTGGCTATTGTTCTCATCTTGGTACCTCCGTTGACCTGAAATAAAACAAAATTATGTTATTTGACATGTGCGATTTTTATATTACATGTATGCACTGTGTCAATTTGAGTATTGTCTGCTCTTCCAATTTTAATTTTAATAGTTGATGGTCCCATCACTTTTGTGACTAAATAGGGTCCTTTATGTTTAAATGATGATGCCTTATGGCATGATCTGTTACGGACCCATACCCAATCACCTTCTTTAATTGTGCTGGGCTGATGAATTCTATCAAATTTATGTTTGTGATTTTGTTGGTATTGGAGTAAATTTATTTAAGCTTGTTCCCTATTTTTCAAAAGTGCATTACACCGATCCTGACATCTTTCAGAATATTTATGCTATGATTGCATTGCCTCAATGCCATGAATTAGGTAAATGGTGTGAATTTTGTGCTTGCATTTACAGTTGTATTGCAATTAAAAATTATAAATTCCAAATACTCGCCCCATGCAGCAGGGTTCCCATGCACACGTGCTGTGAACTATTGTCTTAATACCTTATTTATGGACTCGACCAGTGCATTGCAAGAAGCTGTGAGGCTCTTATTCTCTCAATTATTTATTTAACAATNACCTTATTTATGGACTCGACCAGTGCATTGCAAGAAGCTGTGAGGCTCTTATTCTCTCAATTATTTATTTAACAATTTTGCTATTAATTCATTATTAAAATACGTTCCTCTGTCAGTTAAGATTTGTTGAGGGCATCCGTATCTTAAAATAATTTCTTAAATAAATTCTGCACAAGTCTGCAAATCTGTTGTTTTAACAGCTTTTGCTACAACAAATAGACTGCAAAATTCTGTCATTACCAAAATATAGTGATTTGCTTTGCGGGGTTTTTGTAATGGCCCTTTTGCCCGTGTTTTTAATAATGGCGGTGGCTCGATAAGCTGGAGCTGCCCTATAGGTTTTTGATTGGTAGGCTTTATTTGTTGACATGTGGGACAGTGTTTTATATAATTCTTTGCGTATTTATTCATAGAGTCCCACTAATACACTTGTTTGATTTTTTGTAATGTTTTAAAAGCACCAAAATGACTGCCTCCTAGTAATTAATCATGATGCGCAGTTATGATCTCATTCACATACAATGGCTGATTCATAAGTCATGGCAACTATTGTTTATCTCCCGAAAATGTCCCAACATAGGAAATATACTATATACAGTTGAAAGTGTATGACAAGTACGTTTTAAAGCTGACACCACAAGGGGTATGGATGCAGGATTGTTCGGCAAGGAATTAAGACAAACATGTCTGCTTGAAATCACCGTTTAATTAATATATTCTCATACAAACTCTATACACTCATTTGAACGGGTATGATTCGTATGTGTAAGAGCGGTTTAAGGCCAAGGGACCCATGAGTGGCCACAGGTTTTTAAAGCTCGAGGGCCAGCGCACCCTCCTAACCTCTTGCACTGTAACTATACTCAGATGAGTAAAACAGAGCGCTGCACTTTTTCCTTTTCTTTCTTTGGGCCATTCAAGTTTCTTTTCTTCCTATACACGGTATTCTATCGGTTTTCTCATTAAAAACCTGTCCTCCTCGCCAATCAGAGATATTCCGATTTACCAGTGTTTAAATCTTTATCTGAATATCCCCTTATGGATCATCAGAAATTCGCTGGAACCATATGTCAAATTCCTCCAAACGTTTGCCAATACGGGTAGCGAATTGATTCCAAAGCTTGTGAAGATTTTTGCTAACCATAACGTCTTCAAGCCTCCAGTGAATGCCCATTTCTTGGGATTCCTCCTCCACCCAATTTCTGAGATCCTCTGTCTTTATAGATTCAGTGATCACGTGGTGGACTGTATCGTCCACACCACACACATCGCACAGCGGAGATTGCACGAGTCGGAAGCCGTGCAACTTTGCTTTAAAGTTACCATGGCCTGTTACTAGTTGCTTGCTGTAGTGGTTCACATTGGACCACTTACAGCGCAATCTACATCTTACATCTGGAATTAACTCATAAGTAATTCTGCCTTTCTCTGAGTTTGACCATCTTTCCGGCCATGTCTCCAGAATTTCTTCTTTTATAAGATCTTTATTTTCCTTTGTCAGCCTCCCAACTCGCACGCTCTCCGCTGTTAACCCTCTACTTCTCACCAGCAAATCAACTGGTAACACACCCGCTATCACTGGGAGTGACTCATTGGAGAAAGTCTTATATGCCCTGGTGACGGTCAGCAGTGCCGCTCTTTGAGAACTTGCAAGTTTCCTTTTATGCCACGAAAGGTCGGCCCTATGCTGCCACATAACATCCCATACCATATTATGGATTCGAAAACTGCCTTGTATATCACTCTCAACGTTCTGTTGTTGAGACCCCAGCTGGTATTGCCTATTCTCTGCAGCCTTTGAAACACCAGGACCGCCTTCCGCGACACGTATTCAATGTGCTTTAAAAAGCTCAATTTGTCATCCATGATGACTCCGAGATACCTGAACTCACTCACATACTGGACGGGGCTCCCCCCGAAATGCACGGTTGGGTATCTTTTCAACTTTCCTTTGACCAGCATAATTTTTGTTTTCTCAGTTGAGAAGTTTAGCTTAACAGTTCTTGACCAACTCCAGGTTTTGTCCAGGATATATTTTGCTTTCGTCTCAAGGTCTAGTCTTGAGTTTCTTGAGACTAAAATCAGGCCATCGTCCGCATACCCATACACCATGCACCCGGGTGGGAGACCCAACTCCAGGAACCCATCAAACAGGATATTCCATAGGATCGGTCCTAAGATCGAGCCCTGGGGACATCCCTTCGTTAACAGCTTCTTCACCTGTACTGTTTTGGAGGAAGTAAATACTCCATCTGTCAACAAAGAAATTGAGAATAACCCTATAGATGTTTCCAGGGCATTTATTGACCTTTAGCCGATCCATTATCTCCGGCCACCAGGCATTACCGAATGCTCCAGATATGTCCAGGAAAATAGCCATAATGTACTTTGTAGAGGTACCCCTGATCTTTTCCATCACGTTATGAAGGGCAAAGTCAGTTTCCGTTCCTCTCCTGAATCCAGACTGGTGTTCACTCAAAGTTCCTTCTGCTTCCAGTGCCATAATTAATCTTTAGTTAATCNCTGCCAAATGCTGAAGTTTGGAAGTAGGTATTGATTCTGCTCTGCGGCGTGAGGCGCCAGCACTTGATGCTAGCCCTCAGTGATAGGGCGTATAAATACGTCGACACTGTTGTCTCTAGGTCCAATTTACTAATAACATACACTATACTTGTGAGTTCATATAATCGAGTATTATTGTTTCTTGAACAGGTTAACGGGTACATGAACTCACGAGACAAAACTCCCCTCCCTTTTCTGTACGTAGATTACGTGATACTTGGTGCGGCGATTTTGCATCGTGGGGGGGGGGGAAGATTCTTCGCACTTGGTGTAGAACTACTTATCTGACACTGCAGCGCTG